>VMKM01001153.1:0-175133 GCA_008360985.2 Macquaria ambigua | reverse complement strand
TGTGTGTGTGTATATATGTGTGTATGTGTATGTATATATGTGTGTATGTGTATGTATATGTGTGTATATATATGTATATATGTATGTGTGTGTGTGTATGTGTATATGTATGTGTGTGTGTGTGTGTGTGTGTGTGTGTGTGTGTATGTGTATATGTGTGTATGTATGTGTGTATGTGTATGTGTGTGTGTGTGTGTGTGTGTATATACTACAACTACATCGCAATTATTGTGCTGGAGGGCATTTGTACATTACACTACTCCTCACATACTGTATAAATCCACTTAATGTATAGCAACACATATGGTGTAACAATCTTGCAAAGAGAAAATGTGTCCAAAGGCAACATATTTCAGTTTAGCAACAGAGTTTGATACATCTTCTGTATTATAGTGGATATATTCAGCTCTCACTTATTATTGAATAGAATAGCTGGATAGTCTAATTCAAGCCTTTCGGGAATTTCTCTCACATGTATTACAGTGTGTGTGAGCAGCAACTGCTAAGTTTGGACTAACGTAAGCAAAGACTAGTAACACCTTATTGAATTATGCATGTTTAGACAAATGGTTAGACAAATGGGCAAAATATTTGAAGTGTTGCAAATGTTTCCACCTTTTCTATTCACTCTGCATCTGCAGCGGTGTGACCTCACAAATTCAGTTTTCCCTTCCTTTTCTGATGGTAGGAGTCAACAGGGATTGTGAAATATTACAGATGCAGTGCACCTAAGGCATTTGAAAATATCTGTAATGCCAGAAGATTTAGTGGTATTCCCCCAAAGTCAAGGTTAGAATTTGCCTATCTCTGTATTTTGTTGGACATGTCTTAATAAGCAGAAATCTCCATCCCAGGAGCACATCCAGCAGGAGAGTGCTTACCCAAGCACTCATATTAGAGAAAAATATGCATAAGAGAAGAGTTAACATGAAGGTTAGAGTCATACTTTGATGTACGTCAGATCTACTGTAATGTTCTCCTCAAGACTTCACCGTGAGCAAACAGCACATGAGTATGGCGAGTGCGGAGCTTACTGGTGCATCTCTGATGGATCAGTGAAATTGCAGCCATTTTTAGTCCACTTCATGTACATACAGCAAATTCCTTGTAGAACCTGAGTGCTTCTTAGGAATTCCCTGCCTCCGAGTGTATCCAGCTGCTCCTAACCTTTCAATCGACATGGTTGTTTACAGGAAAGTGCTTTGGGATCTGTGCTGTAGCCACATGGGCATTTGGTTTGTGAAACACATGGGATGTTTGTATTTTAACAGAGTTAACCGTTTTTTTGCTTCATTGTCTTTGACAAACTTGTGGATTGTGGTCAAATATTCGTAGATTGCCTTTTGAGAGAACGGGAATTCATCTTTAAATTAAACAGTTAGCTTTCCTTTGCTCTGCTTCCTGAGTGTCTCATAGACATTTGTATGTGTCTTTTGAGCAATGCATTAACATATTTAATAAACTACTACTGTCAGTTGTCTTTGCTGTACTTAGTTGCCATTTAACCTGAGCTTTATTAGCTACAATATTTTGTTATTCCTATACCTATAGTAACTCTAGCAACATTGAAAGTGCCCCTTAATATGTACCTTGATATTTTTAATGTAGGCTGTTGTTTTAATGATAAAATGAATGGATGTTTTGTAACAATCACCCCCCAAATCCTCTCTATCCATTTCTTTGTAGCCCCTCATAATCCTGAATGTCATGTTCATTGTGGAAAACGTAATCGTCCATTTTCCTGACCACAAGCACTCGACTACATAGCACTACTTGAGCACAAGTGGCACCAAGTTGCTGCGTACCCCCCATTGTAAAAAGAGAATTTAATTAGGTGCTTAAATATTCAATCACCACTCTCATTACTTAAACCAAGAGGCTCTCTGTATGGATTTGACAAATAGCCAGGGCACACAGTGCATGCCTGGTAGTTGAAGATAGTGGTGAGTCTTTACCATTCAACCAAGACACTTGGTTTCCTGAGGACAGGAGGCATACACCAGAGGGACAGGCAGTTCCTGCTAATGAACCATGAATTTACTATTAAACAAGGTCTTCCTTGTTAAAGTTACAGAAAGTGATGTCAAAGATGTTGCACCTAGATTCTTAAGATGTTTCATCACCCTTGGCCGTCAATTTAAGTGGGGAAATTTAAGTGTGTAGTCCATCATTAATTATTATTTTTGGTCCTTCAAAAAGCAGTTTTGTCAAATATATGAATTTCTGATAGTGAAGACTATCAAAGTTGAAGAAAGCACCATAATTTATTCACAAATCTTGAAAGGAGTTTTTCACCCACCTGTATGGAGAATTTAAATTGTGCTAAAGAAAGAAACAATCTATAGTGGAATTTTTGACCACTAGTGGCACTATGGAGTAATTTGAGTGGCTCCTTGGTTTGTTTGCATCTCGTACTGAATACAAGAATATGCACATGTTCAGGCACATTCACGCAGGTAAAGAGATACACATTTCTGTCGCCTGCAGAGGGCAGTATTTCAAATGTGTAGCCCTGGCAAGCCATTTAAAATGAAGGGAAAAAAAGACAAACAGGTGCTTGAGAACTATACACATGGATATATAATAAGGCCTGGATATGGTGCCACCGCTCAGCCTTGCTTCAAATTTTTTTCCAGTGGCCACTCGCAGAATTGCAGCAAATAATTCCCCTGCGGCCCAAAAAGCATTTTCCCCGTAGGCCACCATTGTAAAAGAGACGTCTGTAAAACTGTTGACAGGTCAATTATGACTCTTTCTATTATTAAGTTTTGATCCATGGAGGTTTTATATTTGTAAAACTTTCCTCGAGCTGAGAAAAGCGATTAAAAAATTAAGTGACGTCATCACAATGTAAAGTCTATGGGCTGAGCGGGAACTTGTGGGCGGGGACAGCAGGAAAAACACTACTGTGCATATTCAGTGGGCTGCATACCCCGGAAGTAAACCCGGAAGCTAGAAACTTTTTGGTGTATGCGCCAGGCGAGCAATTCTTATTGGACTGAATAGGCGCCATCTTTGGGTCCGGTATCCAGTTCTTATAATACATCCATGGCTATACAATGTTCCTCCGTTTCATGCTATTCCATTGATCAACAGCTGGTGGCAGTAATGCACCAAGTTAAACGTAGCAATTCAGCAGGAAAAGAAAGGGAAGAAGAAGAAGACTGCTAGCCAAAGTAAATTTGGAAGTAAATAACGCAGGTTTCAAAATGGTCAAAAATATGAGTTTTTCTAAATGAGAAAGGAAATGCATTCAACATGTTTGTTAGACCTCAATTTTGGTGAGAGATATTGACTTGAAAAATAAATGTGTTGGTATAGAAGAAAACTCTACAGGGTACCTTCAAATGCAAGATATATACAGTACAGTATGAAGGGGAAAATGTTTGACAGTGTCTTTGTGATTCAAATGTGTGTTTTTCCCTCACCTTTGAAAAATAATCAGATTCAGATGTCTAATCTGATTCACTACTAACTTTTCCCAGGGAGTTCAGGCATGACGTGATACAGAAGGTACAAAATGTTGTTTCTGTGCTCTCTTTACATTAAGCGAGTGCTTTGTATTATTTTCATTTTCAGTTTTCAGTGTCGGCTAAAACAGCATTACCTGTCTCACCACATACTAAACGCCTGCCACTGTGAGAAATATAAAACAACAAACTTTAAAAAACAGCATGCTTCCACAAAAGGCCCCTCAGAGTCCAAAAAGAATAAATAAATATAACCTCATATATCTTGTCAGATATGTCTGCTCTGTCAATATGTAGATTAAATGTTGTTTTCCTTTTAGAATTTCACCCCTGCTTATATGCGTCAAATCTCTGAAATGGTAAGACCTTTTCTGGGGCTGTTAGCATTTTGAAGAAAGTGCCTATTATGCAATGTGTTTACGCTCAGGGGGGCTTCTCCCCGTATCCTCTGAGTTTTCATTAGCTTGGAGGCAGCCAGAAGAATATGAGAATGGTCTGAACAGTGAATACTTCTCACTGAGCTTTGTGGCTCCTCGATGGCCAGGAGCTTATACTTTCCTCGAGAAGCCGAGCTGATATTTCCATTTTGTTTCAGATTTATGGTCGGTGCACTGCGGAGGAAACAAGCCACCAGGTTGGAAACGGTTTAGAATCAGAGGCCCAAAACTAATCTTGATCTTGTCACAGGCTTAATTAAATGTTATTAATAAATATTTGTTTATCACACGCAGCCTGAGTTGTACTCACTCCCTGAAGAATTCGGTAGATAATACATGTGGTGTTTATTCAGTGGAAGAAAGACTCGTGAAAGTTTCTGAAATTGTACTGCAGGTTCCCCTCAAGATTTATGTTTTTCAGCCACTTAGCCAAACATTCTTTTTCAGTTAAATAACACTGGATTTTGTGGTCTAACACAATTCTCACCACCAATTTATTTCAAATGTATCCAGTTGTGAGTAATTTCTCTCTTTTTAGTTAGTGTATTGCATCGTGGGACAATAGTGTAATGAGTATACTTGGTAAATGTTCCACTGTGAAATCAAATATCCCAAAAAGAAAGCAAAATATATTTCCAAAGATTTAATTTTTTATTTGCCTGCACATAGTTTATCCAGCTGTTAGCAGCTCTTCTGTTTCCTGTTTTAGTATCCATTCCGACCTTTGTAAGTATACTTAATTTAGTCACTTTTCATATTACAAATGCAAAACCTGCAAAGAATTATTATGTAATTGGGACACATCTTTAAGGCTCAAGGTGGAGTCAGTATATCTGTATAAAAAAAAAAAATTCAAATCAGGTGAACTTTAACACACAATTTTATACGGCTGAACAATAGCAAACAGTCTTGACAATGTTAATCTTTGAGGGAATGGAGAGCCACAGAGTCCAACAAAGGAAAAAACTATCATAGCTTATTATCTGTGTTGCACCATCCACTTTTATTTAACCTTGTCTGTCGGAGTTTAAACTGCTCTACAATAGATGCATGTTGTGCAGACATTTATCAGACAAGAGTCAACAGTACAAATACGTCTCTTAAATAAACTATGTGAACAGACGATGCAAAATGGAAAACTACTGTGACTGACGTGTTAGCATGATCCTGGCTGGCTAGCATGTTAGCGGTTAGCTTGCCAGCTAAAGTAGTTCACCAACTGGTCCTGTGACTAGTCGCTACATCAGTAAGCTTATAGAACCAAATATTTCATGAGGACACATGGATTAATGTTGCTGTGCCACTTTCTGGTGGGATTGGCCTTTATATATTTTCTATATTATGAAGAAATTAGTTTCTGTCTTGTAATTTTGTGCCAAGTGCCAATACATGGACACACTGCCCTGACTACTGGCATTGTTTTATTTAGATTTACACAATTATTTTTCAGTCTATAAACTGTGCCACAAAGATTTTAAATGTGTAAAACAAAAAAAAATCTTGAACAAACATAATCTACAGAATATATGCAAAAACTACTCTGCGTTGCATCTTTAAGACAGGATCTTTTTTTTCTGATGAGCCTGTGTGTGTAGGTGGCCATGACTAACTGAAGAAAAACACATATATCAAGTCCCCTGGTCTACTCACAGCCCAAACCAGCAAGAAAAAATGCTGTGGGATTTGTTGCTGTTCCCAAAGCTCATTTTGTGGTTAGAGAGCTGTCACTGCTTCTTGATAGCAGTACAGTATTAATTAGGCCACCTTTAGCCCTGTATTTACTTCACCTTTCATGTTTTTAATGGTGGAAAGACTTTTATTGTCGGCTTATCATGAGCTGTTGTCAAATGAATCAATACTTTTATAGTCCATTAATCATGAAACGTGTAGGTAGGAGACTGGTTTGTACAATTTCTCCAGTAATTAAAAAATACATTTAAACATTTCACTATGCTGTGATGTGTCAACAACTTAAATATTATACTTCTTTTCTTTAAAGCTGCATTAAGCAATTTCTGTCAGCTTGGATGCAGAAAGACTTAATTGTGTAAGCAAACATTCCTGTCGTACACATTCAGTAAGTACTGGTGGAAGTGAATTTTTCTTTTTATTTGAGGCAAGGGAAGCTGTGGGGAAAATGTTAGCCTTTAGATTTTTAACATCTCAATTGGCTATTGGCCACAGTTCTATTACTTTGGGCAAGAAAGGACTTTAAGGCAGTACAATCTTCATTTCAACTGGAAAGACACAGGGGCACCAACTCATTTCTGCCATCTCTAAGCTCTCTGACCCTTTGGGAGGGTAGGTCACAATAGCTATCCACCCCTTTCTTCTGATACAGAGCCCCTTTCCCATCCCATCACTGTCCCTCCCTGCTCCACCAACACTGCAAGACTTTACATCTTTACCCCAGAACCTGTCCCTTAACTTGTTTAATTTCCTACTTTCTCCCTATAGTCAGTACAAATATGTTTATTAGTATTTAACCATCCCTAGCAGCATACAATAAAAAATATTGTGTTAAAATGTAGTGATATACAGTATATATCTGTAAAATTATCCTTGGTCCAAATTCATTTCAGGTGTGTGTCAAAAATACATTTTGACATGTAACAGTAGGAAAAGCAAGGATATATAAAATAAACTGAATTCCATTTAGCTGCTTCAGTTCCCATTCCATTCCTGGTATTGTGCATGTTGGCCCACTGTCACATTAGCTGTGTCTCAATTCAGGGGCCTCATCCTTCTAAGGATGCAATCTACGAAGGCATGGCCTTCATATGTTTGGGGGCAGCATATTCTCTTATGCACAATGAATCTTGGGATAGGTTGGGCCATGAAGGATACAGCCGTTGGATCCTCCAAATTCTGGAAAAGAAGGACACATTTCTCTGCCACATTTGAAGCGATTGTCATGGCTTACTAGGACACTTGAATGGAACAGAGCCATCATTCATGTTATTAGCAACACCTGTGCTTTTTTGTTTGTTTCATACATACTCAAACAGTAGTGTAAAAACTAAACTAAAAGTATTTAGGGTTTTAGGAGTTATGTGTTGTAACTATTTCCATGTGAACAACAGTTGAACAAATTGACAAAGTGAGGTTGGCAGGTTTGGTTCCATCATGCCTGTACAGTAGCCTATACCCAAACCTGATCCCACCAAGTATATCTGGCAACCTGTGCTATAACACAATAGTACTGACCGGATGGATAAACTGACTCTAGCTCTGTTTTCAATGCACAAATATGAGATTGACTTTAATCTTCTCATCTTATTCTCAGAAAGAAAGCTAATAAGTGTATTACCAAAAATGTTGAACTATTGCTTTACATATTATTTCTCACCAGATTCTGGTCATATATAATTCAGTTTTTCAGTAAAATGAAAGACATATGATTTCACAAATGTATGCTAATTGAATGGTACAAGATAAAATACTTGTTGGTGCACCATCATCTGTTTTAAGGGTTACTGTAGCTTTCTCATCATACACCGCTTTGATGACATAGCAGTTAAGCTGCACTGTAGGTTTGAGCACTGGTGCAGAAATAGGAATATTAATGCTCACCAAGCACTGTGATCTCCTAAGGCATGTGCAGCATATAGAGCAGATATAACTCTGTTCTTTTCCTGTGCGCACAAGAGGATTTTATTGTGTAATTCTACATCAAGGATCCTTGTCTTCTCCTCAGTGGGTGGAAATACTGACTGAAATACTGAATGTAGCCTGTATAAGCATTTCCATAAACTTATACTGATGTGCAATGAAAACATGTAGATAGCTTTCATTCACAAATCCATGTAAGCTACCCATTCAACATGATATGCAGTCTTGCACGTTGTCATTACCTTGTCATGGTGGAAGAAATTTCATACTGGCTATAAATTATCCAGGATGGTGACACTGGTTATAGATGTAATGGGGTAGAAGACAAAAAGTATTTAATTAATAGCATTGAGTGTTTAATTTTGAATCAGATTAAAAACTCTGAGTTTGTGCATTAAGTACTTTGTACAGCCAATACTGTTAAAGAGACAAGAGTCAGTTTCAACAAAGCATTAAAAATGCCCTTTAATTTGAAAAACATCTTGTTTGAAATAATAATATTGGTATGTTGACTTTTAAATGAGAACCAAAAGTGGTGTGTTCATCCCATAGTTTCATGCAGGTTTATGTATAGCATGTACTTCTGCCAATACTTTACCTTTAATAAGGCTATGCGCTAAATGTAACTTATCCTTTCTGATGATGTTGAATGTGGCTGTTAAGCATGAAGAAATGCTTTTAATTAAATTAGTTTAGAGTCAAAACTCTCACAGCCCAGCTGATATTGACCAGGCTGTATGACCTACTTTTTCCACTGAAAAAGCAGGTCATAAGTTCAGTTCAGTTCAACTTTATTGTCAGACTCAGACTCCATTAGAAAAAACATACAACACCAACAAGGTACAATACATACAATAAAATATGCATTGGTCTGCTTCTTTATTGCTTATATGGTAAGCTAAAATAATTAGATTAGATTAGATTATTTAATAACTTTTGCTACAATGGCTGAATTATATTTTATATATGTTTTTAACAGGAATGTATGCCTGAATGTATGATTTCATTGTATAGATCATGTTAAGCAATGTAATAGTATACATAAAGTTTTAACAAATATGTTTTTTGCAGAATGCTATGACCAACTGGTGCTACAGCAAATTGACTCACTTGGCATCTGAGCTCAGGCGTCCTTATTTTTTTAAATTTTTGAAGTAAATTTGAAAAAAGTCTGAAAAATTACAATATTAGAATATCATGTCACTGAAAGAAAGTCCTTGAATATCCCGCTCTATCAGAAAATACTCTGACAGAGGAACTGAGAAGGAGGAGATTCTGTACTGAGACTGTAAGTTGCTGTTAGCAAAAGTCATTTAAACTCAATGGGAAAATAGGTAATTTGTCATTGCCTTCGAAAACAACCAATATTACCATTTTCTTATCTGCCACCTCTATGGTTAAGGTTCAATCTCTAAGGTTCTTCTCGCGAGTTCAGGTCGGTGTTGGTTTTCGTAATCAGAAAAGTTTCCACTTCATATTTGAGTTCATCCTCCTCTCTATCCACATGACCTCTTTGGTCCTATGAGCACCTAATCCTCTGTCTCCTGTTGGGCAGCAGAGCGTTCTTCTCCTTAACAGTTTCCTCCAATATGTTCTCCCGTCTCTTACTTTAGTTAAATCTGGCTTGAAGGCTCAATGTTATCCACAGGCTTTCCAATGTGAGTAAAGCTTTTAATTTCCCCCCCTCTATTTATGAAAGGTTTGAGTTTTTAAAGTAAACATTGGCTTCTGGCATTCATTTATATTAAGCATTCCAAGTGAAATTAATTTTTTTCCTAGTTTTGACCAATAACTAGTTTATTATGTTGCTACAGCAGTTTTGTATTGTATTGTAAACTTCTCTATTCTGTAGCAAAATAAACAATACTATTTCTGTACTCCACAGTCCTCAGCATTTGTCAGTGTCCACTGAAACTGCAGTCACGCATAGCGGGCGGAAACCGAAAGTGACCTCATTCTCGTTCTCCAAATACCACCGGGGTGGCCCCCTGTCTTGGC
Organism: Macquaria ambigua; assembly: GCA_008360985.2. Lineage (NCBI taxonomy): Eukaryota > Metazoa > Chordata > Actinopteri > Centrarchiformes > Percichthyidae > Macquaria > Macquaria ambigua. The sequence goes on along the minus strand of VMKM01001153.1, from coordinate 165,616 downwards.
TCGGTAAAAAGTCTGCAGGGTGTTGCCCTGGTGAGTCTTTAAGTGACAGAATCTAATTCTCAGCACATCAGTCAAGAGGTGCACAGGAGGGAACCCACTGTGCGAGCGGGCACCGGTGGAGGTAGCACAATTAGTTGAGGAGGTCTGATTTTCCCTCTCTTTGTCCTCACTGCCTTTCGTCACCCTGGCAGGTGACTTCCACGCGGGTCAGAGTTCAGTTCTTTGAAATGTGTGCCAATGGGCTGTGAGCGTCTCCAGGGGAAGACATGACGTTTCTGTGATATATCCAAGGTTAACCTTTACTGCAGACTGCAGTGGGTGGTTCTTTAATACATTTCCACTGTATGTATCTAATTTTAGTTCAATTTTAGTTTTAGAAATCAGGTTGGAAAGAAGGTTGCTGTTGTTGCTCCTCGAGCAGAATCCCACAACGTCACAGACATGTCAAATCAGTGAACATCTTTAAAAACAAATCCTAACACTCACTTCTCTGTTTTTTTTCCTCTCTTATTTTTTCTTCCTCCTTTTCTTTCTCCCATAAAGCTCTCTGTGACTTCTGTTTTGATAAAGTGCTATATGAACAAGGTGCTTTCTTGCTTATCTGACTATGATTACATATCAACAACCATTTCGTCTTCTGTTACTCACTGCCACTTCAAGGAGTGTCGCCTCAAAAAGTGAGCAGAAACCCAAGCCTGTAGTAGATGACTGTTTTTAGATGACTTCTCTCTGTAGCTGTACTGAAATGGCTTCACCTAAACAGTAGAGATGCTGATTTGATTGGCTTTTCAGACCATTGTATTGTATTAACATACAATCTGCATTTGGATATCTTATCTAGATAAGGAAAACTACTACAAGGGGTGAATGCATGCAGAACACATAATAAGAATGCGATCAGATCAGCCAGATCAGCTTGCATTGTGATCAGATTTCAGCCAGGTGTAAAGGCAATCTCTACAGTTTGGCCACATTCTATAGACAAAAAGCCAAAGTTTACCTCTCAACGCCTCTTTCTGCCCATACAGCAGCATTGCTTCGAGAGTCACAAGGGAGCAGTATTATATGCAAGACAAAGGGTCATGTGACCCACAGGAGTTGGCAAACCTTACAGTATAATGTAATGTTAGCAAGGCACCAAAAAGTAGCTTATGGCTACTTATGCCTTTGGCTAAATGTTTGATGACAACTTACCTAATTTGCATTCCAAATCTGATACCAGGTGTAAAAGCAATGGCCCTGTGATCGGATGTCATTGTCCAGATAATGTATCCAGATACAGACTGCATGTTATTACCAGCTGTAAATGGGATTTATGTAATTCATAATGAACTGGGAAAAACTCAACAGATATTGTAAGGGATGAGAAACAAGAGTCTGAGGTGATTGTGCCAACCCCGTAATCATCAGACTTTTTTGCATTACAAATGGGCTTTGGCATGACCTGTGGCAACTAGAATATTATCTAGTTTGCTAACAGGTTTGCATTTCTTTGCGTTATTGTTACCATTTAGCAAAAACTTTTACTAAAGTCTCAGGGAGATTGGAAACTTGTTGCTCCTGGTCTCTTTATATTTTCCAGTTGTGTTCTTTATATTTTTTCGTGTTTCTCATTATTATTACCCATTAAATTATATGAGCAAATTAATTAATTGCAGTGCGGCAGATCAGACCAAACAACAGGTTTTGGAGTGGTGCATATATTGTCTTTGCAAAACCCCATGAGGTATTTCTGCGAGCTTATCATCTTTCAGAGTGACTCAATTTGTTGCAGCAAAATAATTTCCCCAAGAATAGACACAATTGTTGCTGAACAATGTGCAAATAATACATTTCTCTGGATAGATGATTTTTTATTTTGTTTTATCTTTGGTAAGTGGCTGTGGTATAAACAAGGTAATAACCTCTGGTCTTCTGTTGTCGAATAAATAATGCTCTCCTTGGAGGCAAAGAACTCCCTCCAGTGCCTCTGTGTCAAGAAGATACCTCAGAGGGTGTTATCCTCTGCCACACAAGGAGTGTAAAACAGGTATCATAAATTGACAGACACCTCAAAATGGCCATAAGCTGGAAAAAAAACAACTCCCCACTGATAAGGTTCTGAGTTAAAGAAAAAAACATGAAACACTGGTCTCAAATTAATTTCACAGCAAACCTGATTCAGTGTTGCCTCAGTTTTCAGAGGGAAATCACTTGTTTTCTCTTATTAGCACGGCATAAACAAAACTCTTATCCCTGCAGCTCCTTTGTTTCCAGACCTGTAAAAATGTTAAAAACAGAGAAGATGGTTTTATAACAATGATAAATGTGCATCCTCACTTGCAATGAGATGCGGTGGGTGTGGCACAAACAAGCTTCTTGAGATCTGTCTCAGCCTGTATTAAGGTCTTCAAATGAATACAGATCAGAGGTTGAAACAGATCTGACAGGTGTCTAAAGAAGCAGCTGGTGCCAGGTTTTGCCTGTTGCAGCCTGTACATCCATAAACAGTGATTACTGTGGGATTAGGCTGACTCAAATTGTTGAAATTTGTGACTATAACATGAGCTTGTGAAGTCTATGAGATTCAAGAAAAATATCAAGATACCTGCTTGACCATGAGAACATCCGAAGTGATTACTGGTGATTAAATAAATTAAATCAATTCCAGTGTTAATAGTGCACCCAAAGACAAGATACAAGACTTGTGATGGGGCCCTCAAAGTGAAAATAGTCTCTTCAGTCAAATGGCACATGGGGAGGAATCAATATCTGAGGAAATAACAAACCCCCAAAGAGCATATTTAGCCACATGCAACCTGACATCTGTTGTGCTAACAGCCAGAGAGAGACTTGCACATTCCCTCGTGTTCAACTTCAGTTGGAACCAATTACTTGACTGTTTGCTTTCTGGTGTACAATGTGGTATAAGACAACAGACCTTACCGTATTGTTTCCCTCTGCTCCCCTAAAGCTGCAGAAGATAACTTTGAAAGTAAAAGAAAAGCCCCCTCCCTCTGTTTGCTCCCTCCCTTCATAAACTCTGTCTCCATTGCAGGTTCAAGTGTATGCCTGGGGTACATTTATATAAATGTAATTAATTCTGAATCTTTTATGCACAATGCAGCTCTGCTCACTCAATCTAACTGTAACTAAAACATTCATCAGCAAAATTAATTTTGCTTTGTTTTTCAGCACAAATTACCCAACGCAGCAACAAACACATTGTGATATGTAGAGTGGGCAATCAAGCATCACTCTATATTGAGTCAGTGTCTCTCCATTAGCATTAGGCAAACCAAAAGAAAACTTTTATAAAAAATCTTGTATGCAAAGATCTTTCTGTTCTCTTTTTCATTCTGTTACTGATATATTCACCAGAAACCAACAACTTTGTTTTCTTTTTGGTAATGACACAATTATTAAAGCTTTATCAACCCAACATCTGCTGACTTACTGACTTTGTCTTCAGTTAAACAGTAATAAAAAGCAAATTATTTGCGTGTTAATATAAGTTTATTAGTCACTTTCTCAGTGGACATACGGAGGTTGCTGGTGTCATTTGGCCCATTTGCTCCAGAATGAATAATTGTTCAACGCAGCATTTGTTATGGAGGCTAGTAGGACCCCAATGAGCAGAACGACAGACTAGGCCGTGATGGTTCTTAAGCAAGTTTATTCGAACAACTGAGGTAGCAGGGAGGGGGAGAGGTACAGGGATGATCCGGGACCAGTGCTGAGTTCAGGCGGGAGGCGGAGCACGGTGGAGATCCAGGCAGGTTGAGGACCTGGATTGCACGGCGCGTGGAAGGCCAAGCTGGCGGGGCAGGCAGATGATTCTTGAACAGACAGGCTTGCAGATGGTTAGGCGGGATCACGGGAGACCAGGTACTCGGAAGTCTGTAGCACAGGGAGAACAACTCATCAGTAGGCACTTGAGAAAGACACAAAGAGAAGCTAGAGGCGTAGTTACCATCCTGGTAGACTGAACGATCTGGCGATGAGTGGAGAGCAGGGCCTGGTATTTGAAGACAGGAAGATGATTGGTGGATCAGCCCCAGCTGCTCAGGTGCGAAGTGAGGAGCACATGCCCCGCCCAGCCACACACAAACATACACGAACACGGAAACAGACAAGGGAGAGAGGAGAACAGCCTCAACCATAACAGCATTAAGATAGCATATTGATAGATACGCTCTCTCTCGCTAAATAATGAAGAAGACTAAGAGTCTACAGCCATGCTAGCTGATGTTAAGCAGGTGTAATGTTTACTATGTTTACCATCTTAGTTTAGCATGTTATGAATCCTAACACTTGCTAATTAGCACTAAACACAAAGTTAGGGGATCACCAAAGTTATTACAGTTCATCCTGGGGGGGACACGAATGTCTGTACCAGATTTCATGGCAATCCATCTAAAAATTGTTAAAACATGTTACTAAAAACAAATGTCAACCTCATATTGACGCTATAGAGGAAAAGTCAGGGGATCACCAAAGTCAGTATTGACACAAGTTACTGTGTTTGCAGAATTCAACCTAAAGTTACCCATAACACCCTTCTCTGGCTGGCAGAGACATGTACATGTCTCTTTGCAGAAGTTTAATTCTAGTTTCAGACTGATCTCAGATTTACTAAGAAACTCCTGTTCTTTCTTTTATGTTCCTCCAGACCCTATCCTTCCTCTTGTCTCAGTATGTTCACAATGTGTTGTTGACTCAATATGCACCACCTGGTGTGAATCTGCATCTGTTTGCAACCAGTGGCATCTTTCTTTGTATTCAATTGCATTGCCTCTAAAATTCGCTCTGCTTTCAGTCTCATCATGACTTTCGGCCCACATCTATCTAAATCCTCGTAATGATTTTAGACAATGCACAAGCTCTGCTGCCCCCTAGTGTCTACCCAACTCGCACACTATACCACATGTGCGGTATTAATCCCATGAGACAAAGCTCTCTGTGAGGCCAAGACATTCAAATGAAACCATTAAACGCTGTATTTGTTTCGGCGCTACAGTTTACAGGTAGTGAGTAACAGATTCAACTGAGTTGTGTATGACAGGCAGTTGGCACGCCTCAAGGCACGAAGCTTGTTTTGAACATAAAAAGATGAAAACAAACTCAGGCCAAGTCCCTGGTTGTAGAATGCTGAATATGAGGGTATGTTTACACACTCTAACTCTGCACTCGGCAGCATGTGGTCCCCTATCTTTCTTCTTCCTTCTTGTTTCAAGCATTTCCTGATATCTTTCAAAAAATTACAAAACTGAGCTTTCACTGACTTCTTCGATAGTTTGTGAAAGACACTAAAGACATTTAATTAATCCTAAATGTCTCCCTGAAGGATATAAGGGGACATGAAAAGGTCTTGTCTTTGTCTTATCATGTCACCATTAATCAAATGTGGAGTGCCAGAGTAAACGCCCCAATGCTCTTTGAAGTAGGTCAAACTGCACTATGAGCTACAAAAATATACACTATATCTGAGCTCTGGCATCTCCCTCTGAGACTCGGCATCAGATTGTAATACCTTCCATGCAGGCTTTGTTGTTGTTTGGCTCTTATCACTGGGAAAATGATGATGCCTGACTAGTCATTTCTTGTACTTTTGTGACAACAGCAAAGCAAAGCCCAGTAAACAAATGAGCTACTGTTTGATTACCCCCACCCTTTTGCTATACGTGTTATTTCTGTCTTTCTTTTTTTAAAATTTTTATTCAAGTCTCATTGAGATCAACATCTCTTTTACAAGAGAGACCTGACAACACATTGCAACATCATAACAACACAATTCGGTCACACACACTAATTAAAATCAGTCACAAATATTATTGAAAACTATCAAACTATGTCCCTCAGAGAAATTAGTATCTCTAACTTTAGCTTGTTTTGCAATTCATTCTAGTAGTTAGGTTCATAGAACAGGAAACCAGGCTTATCCAGTTAAATTAAACTCATAAATGAAAACACATGCTAATACTGCCTTCTGTATGTCAGTGATGACCATCCAACTTTTCCACATAACTCGCAGTGGTGATTGCAATAGCTGTCTTGAGTAATGAATCGAATGGCATTGTGGTAAATGGCATCCAGTGGTTTAAGGGTAGTGGCGGCAGCATGAGCACACAGTATCTCCATAATCCAGTGTAGATGGCATAGTGGATTGTATAATTATTTTTCTGTTTTGAAAGAAGGAAAAAAAAGCCATTTTTAGTTTTTTACCAAGTTCAACATGATATTTGTAGGACAGTCTGATATCTAACCAAATTCTAACCAAAGTACATATAATGCTGTATTATGTCTTTTAGATTTCCATTATCAGTAGGATTGGAGTAGGGACATCAACGCTCCATGCTCTTGTGAAATGCGTACATTAAGTCGTTTTGGAGGTTTATTAACTTTAAGTTAATAAAGGAGGTCTGGGTGTCATCAAAAGTGGACTAAAACCTGGAGAAGGCCTGGTTTGCAGCAGAGCCAATGGCGTATAAGATGGTATCGTCAGCATAAAAATGAACATTGCAATGTTCAGTTGGAAAATAAATATTATTTATGTAGTGTCTAGGATAAAAGGTGTGGTATGCTGTAAAGAATGTAAACCCCTTTGAGGTAAATTTGTGATTGTGATTTTGGGCTATATAAATGAAATTGATCAATTGATCATCAAATATTGATCATTGTGGGGCCCATCTGGGGACTTGATTTGAAACCAATGGCAGTCAGTGTATGATTAAAGAATTTATGTTCCTTTACTTGTAATGTACAAGCCACAATTAACATGCTGTGGCATTTTGCTTGTATTTTCATAACTCATGATTGTGATTCAACAGCTAGCATTTAGAAAATGAATAAATCAAATAAAATAATAAATCTCAACTCAAGGTCCACTTACCAATTTTTACACTTAACAGCTAACATGTTTCGTTGTTCACCCCTGTGTTTTTGCAAAAATACATCTGATAAAAGGATGACACTGATGTGTTCAGCTACTGGCATGACACACATTATGTGATATATTATAACAATAATAACACATCTTTAAAACAATTTTTGATACAGCGTTCATGTTGTCAAACTTTGCTTGACGTTAATTGCTGTCCTGGATGACAAAAATGGCTGAGTTTGTAAGGCAACATGTATTTTAAGGATTATTTCTTGGCTTTGATTTCTGTTTCTCTCTGCACCAGGTGATTGACAGCAAGCAGTGCATGCAATAATATAGCACTTATACTAAAACAATCAACCAAGGCACAATTAAATAATCAGGGAAACTTCAACCAAAAGCAATTAAAGGCTTCATGTTTACTTTGATAGACTGTTGCGTTTGGTCCATTTTCAAGTCACTGGGAGTTGATTTTATACTGTACAAAAATGAATGGCAGAAAAATGGCTTTTCCGAGGGCACAAAAACCAATATTATTTTAAGTGGAGTCAGAAAAATATGGAAGAATGTTCATGGCTCTCATGATTTCTGTATGTAAACGTTGTTATTCACTGATGCATCTGGTTCCTGATGGTACTCAGAATAATGCTGCCTCAACTAAGAGAGAGATGATTGCCCTTGAAATACAGATAAATTATAGTAGAAAAAATGGGCCATAGAGCTATCAGCTATGATCAGATCAATTTAGTATTTGCGTCAGAACTTTTAGTATCTGGCATCTGGGACAGCTCAGCATCAGCCTGCCTTCACCATCATCCAGTATCATCACCATGCTTCTCTAGATAATTTCTCTCTGAAAGAGGCTCCTTCCATCGAGAAAGAAATGCATCATGGCATCGAGATATTTTCATACAGTGCTTGGTGTGAATGACAGAACCACCAAAACAGATGAATATCTGAAGACTGCACAACTTACTTAGGATTGATATTTGACTGTGCCTCCTTTTGTGGAGTTGGATCGGTTTTCATATGCATATCAAACTGTAAAAAGCCCTAGATTTGTTGCAAATTAACATTACTTCCCAACTAAATAAACATTCCCTTGTCTTTCATAATGTCTTAGTAAAAACATTGTAGCATCAGAAATGATCATGTGCATTGATTTCTTACTTTCAGCTCAATAATTAGATGGTAATCTAGTTCTGTTTGGGCTGCTCTTGTCTAATTAAGGGGCCTTATTGACTCCTGTCTACATGTTTTCCATCAACAATGTTTGTTTATGCTCATCCATATTAAATGAAATCATATGCATGTCACCAGGCCTGATCCCTCAAGATCAATATTTTATGTAGAATCATGAATGTGTTGCTTGAAAAGCTGAACAGTATTGTGTAATTTTATTTTCACCATATTATAATTTTGTTCTCATTATGTTTTGTGCAACTTTATGTTGAAATCCATAAAATGTGATTCGTTCTGCTCTTATTTACAGTCAATATTCAATTTCTTATTTCCTTACTGATTCAAGTCAAAATGTAATGCATGGGATGCCGTTTACAAAGCAGACTCACAGGGAACCTCCTGACAGTGCACAGCTAGCAGTAATCTGGCTTTTAAAATTGGAAAATCATGGGTCCAGGGTCATTCACATCCCTTTTGCCATACAAGAACTTTGATATTGAATTTTTCTGCAAAACTCTGGATTACGTTCAATAGCAATTTTCTTTTTTTTTACATTCAATGCCACTGTTTTTAAAATTCTTGTGTTGTACAATATCTGCGAATGGTTAGGGAAAGATAATGTTATGTATATTATATGTTATGTTAAGTTATGGCAAAATAACTTGGTGGTTAGGCAACTTAAACTGAGTAAAGTTAGGGAAAAACTGTGGTTACAGTTGATGAAAAGGCAGATGTCAATTGCAGGTCTGTGACGGGAAGTGAACTCTGGTCTCCTGCATTTAAGTCCATCCACCACCCGGACCACCACACCCTTATTTTCCACCTTGCAACATAAAGGGCATACCTGTTCCTGCACTGGCACTGAACATTGGCATTGGATATAAATTACAAGGTGCAGAATTGTCCAATATGGATGTAATTCCTAGGAATTCTGGGTGGGCAGATGTAATATACAGGGTTAAATATACAGTACAAAGAGTATTCTCATGACTGCTGTCTGGCTGATTAGGTTGAACTGTTTCTGACTAATAAGTGACAGAACTTGGTTAAATTTACATAATAAATATGTACAGTACTTACTGAGAAATTATTTTTTTCTAACTCAACTCATTAGTTGCAGATTGTCATTAATTTAAAGCTGGTGAATGCATCACTACTGTAATTGCTATCAATAAAAAATGTGAGTTAGTTTCCTTTTGCCTCCTCAGGCACTGAAAGGAAGATGGTCCTTCAAGCAAAATAATGAATGTTTTTTTTGTAGTTCTATTCTGTAGCATTATTTGAAAAGATAAAACAGACGTACTGCATCAAATTCATCACTATTTCATGGATACAGGTTCAACAAGGTACCACTAATGGCATGTGATATATACTTTACTGATCATATAGCAGATCTGACTGAAGCTGTGATCCTGCAGTGATAATTAGTTTATTACTTTAAAAAAATATATATTTGACACGTTGGTGCCTGCCCTCTAGTAGTTTGCCTTCTCTTGGGATCACCTCACCCGCTCAGCGGCTCCTCATTCACAGTCAGCCCCATTGTTTATATAGAGGCCAGTTTTCAGCCAGTTTTTTGTCAGATCATCTATGTTGGATTACTGCTGTAGTGTTTGAGCCGATCCTGCCAGTTGCCTTCTTCACCCTGTTGAATTTGTTTACCTACTCTGACTGCGTGACTGTAGCCAATTATAAGCCTGTTAATGTGACCTCTTGAACTTTGTAACCTGCCTTCTACTCTGCCGGCTGAATCTCTGTCTGCATTTGGCTCACCCTATTGCTAGAAAACTTTGATATGTACCTTTTAATTATTTAAAACATATTTTACTTTGACTTAGTGTAGTGTTTTTTCTTTATCGATCTAGTATTTTGAAATTATTGTGCTGACACATTCTAATGGTAAAAAATGAGCATATCTAGAACAAATGGAACAGCATAGGCCTAATTTGCCATCCTGTGATGTGAAACCCAGGTCAATAAAGAAATAATTGAAAAACATGTATGTACTGTATATGGTATATTTTAGCCTTAAAGGTTTTATATACAATATACGATATTCGCTGCAACTAGATGTCGCACCAGCAGACCAAAACAAATGGGCACGTTGGCCACACCTCCACCCTAACCAGAAACAGCCGTTATATTGCTCTCCTCAAAGCCACCAGACTCCATTTACAAAAATACTAATTTTACCTTGCAGATCATCGTAAAACACACTTCATTCAAACTCGACAGAAACAAAATAAAACAAACCAAAACTGTCTAATAAACAGTAAATATTCAACTACAGCGAAAAATTTGCGTGTATCGCCGGGCAGAATGTTGTGTGGGGAAGTCCAGGCGGAGTGGAAGGAACAGAGCTGCTGCTCGCCAACAGACAGATGCTGAGCGCTGGGGAGCTCTGGAGGAGAGAGCTGGGGGCAGAGTCGGAGCTTCTGGGAGAATAAACACCCACAGCCAAACCAGACTCTGCGCTGATCCCAAGCTGTTTACCGGTGGGAGGAGAGCACAGAGTTTATTTTTTAAACCTTTGGGATTAAAAAGTGGATTTATCTTCACTCTTGCTTCTCAACCTGTCTGCAGCAGCAGGCCACAGAGGTGCCGACCTCCACTGTCAGGTGTAATTAGTCTCTCTACGTCCATGTTGACTGCTGACTGGAGGGGAAATGTACTTTACTTCATGAACGTACAGAGAGGAAAAAAGAAGAGAGATTGGAGGGAAATAACAGAAAGAACCGGAGTCTCTGGTGAGTGCGGTTCAGTCAGAGGCCGAACTGAACACAAACACAAAGACACAAACACCCTAAGGTGCCTGCCATTGCTTGCTAGGAGCTATTTCTTCAATCTGCAAGGGACCTAAATCCATGTAATGTAATTAGCTTGCTAGCTATCCTGCTAAATCTAGCCACCTAAAACATCAAGTAAAATATGCTTAAGGTTGCTAAAGTTTGATGGTTTCAATTGAATGTGAATGCCTTCGGCTGAACGCTTCGAACTACACTCTGCCACCTCGCTTTCACAATGCTGTGTGGGACGTCACTCTCTTAATCTCTTTATAAACGTGGGGTGGGCCAACAGTTTCACAGGGAGGTACTCACATGCACGCGCTGCAGGACCGGCTACCAAAACAAAGAACAGAGAAGCTTGGGGTACAACACACACAGAGGGAGGGTGACTTCATTCTCTGCTCAGGACGTCATTACTCCACTAGCATACATAGAAAATAGTTGTTTGCTGCTATATTAATCTTCAAAATCTCTTATATGTAGCACCTTTAAAATATTCTTCAGTATAATTAATTACTATGTTAAGTAGCCAATAGAGGAGTGGCAGTGTTCCAGCAGGGGCAGATTACTGCAATCAAAGACTGTGCCTTTAAATAATTTGCACTTTGCAGCTGAATGGTCACATGGGTCCTCACTTAACTGCTGACTGAACAGTATTTCAACATGCACTTACAGTATGGCCCCTTAGGAAAAATAAAATCATCCTCCTCAGCCGAGAAGTTTCATCAAAGTTCAGTGGCAGGCGTGTCCCTTGTTTTAAATCCATTTCCCCGCTTTGTAAGATGCTCTCTATTGCTCAGGAACAGAATCTGTACCCTGAACTGGCTGGTGGCAGCATAAGGACATTCTAATGAATATTTATAGTATATTAAAAAGTTGATATGCATACAGTTACAGTTGATGCAGTTTTACTATTCATGGTCCAGGATGAAATTTGGGTCATATTTTTGCGACACTCCGAACTTTAGAAATTGTCAGGCTCATTAACTGCTAATCTTACAAAGTGCGCAGTAATAATTTTCTTCATAGTGCACTGGGAGACTGACAGTTTAAGATTCATGAGGTTGCATAATTGCTGGGTTATTAAACAGTTTTGGGACATTCAAAAAGAGCTATGTGATATAAACAAGATGGAGGCACATTGGAGACATTTTTCATTCTTAAATTGATTAACATACTGATGAACAGTTAGGAACAGTTAAGCAGGATTTTTGCTTATGAGATGAAATATTGTAAGTCATAATCTAAATGTTAGTTGGTTTATATGCAAATGTTGTACTGTAAATGTTGGACTAAAACCTCCTTTTCAACAGCCTGATTTGAAATTTTGTGCAATAAGCATATCCTGAAATGGAAATATAGAGAGCTCAGTGCAAGAAAAGTCAAAGAAATAATCAAATTCCCTCATGAAATAGCTAATATGCCTTATCTAACATGCAAATGGTGCATTGGAACAAAGAGCATTGTGGTTTGAGTGGTGGAAACATCTTTTAATACTGCCAAAAATATTTCTGTCAATGAAATTTAAAATGTTTGCATTCTGCTTTTTGCTCTACATATGAACAAAGCCTGTCTCCAATTGGCCACATCTGATAGCCAATCGCAAAACAATACTTTCTTTACTTGCCTAATCTTAACCACTGGCTAACCTTTAGCATGTCCTATTTCTGCATTCATGTGTTTTTTCTAATGATATTTTTCATACAAATCCTCAATCCCTCTATAATCCCAGTTTCAGGTTACATTTACCTTACATTTCAATGTACCCACTGATCTGACCTCAACTTTTACATAATAGGGCATTCTTCGTCTCATCTAAGCCCAGCTTTACTTCTGGTGTCATTAACCCTTCTCTCCCACTTTGAATTTCAAGCAGCCGGTGCCCTAACGCCGCAGAAAAGGACAGTGCTTTACAAACAAAAACACATCAAAGTGATGTATAAATCCACATAATTGCTTTGACTAATGTATGCAAACTGGATGTGCTACTCGCACGGCCAGGGGGAGAACAGAGGGGACCTCTTACGCATTCTAGTCACATGTATTCAATGACTGGAGAGGGCTTTTAAATTTACAGTAAATTTGATCTGTTACTTTGCAATTAAATCATTTTTTGGGATTTTGTACAAAAAGTCTCACAAAAAGAAACTTGTTTTTATGTGACAGCGTATAGAAATATAGTAACTGATAAAACTACAGATCAAAAGAATAGTTACTTTTAATTTTGGCATCATCTTTGCACATGTAGTAAGTTTCTGCAGTGGTGAGTGGTCTATAGCTTGGATGTTTTGCTTGAAAGCCTGCCTGTTTATTTTCAGCAGCCTCTACAAAATGTATGCCAAAAAGCAAAATATGATACTATTAGACTTACACCTGTGTTTAATGCGTGAAAAAAACAACATGATGTGGAATATGTCACATCCAATATGCTGGATCTATTTGTAACACTTAATAGGCATTATCAACAAAGTTGAGTATGGCTGGATAAACCATGACTTGCCATGATACGCCATGATACAACATGTTGCCATGATGGTGCCATGACGTTGTTCCGATGGCCCATTATTCTGAAACCCTAACCCAATAGTCAGAAAAATGTCCCATTGGACTGAAAGCCCATTTGTCCAACAGCCCGTTAATCCCAAAAACAAACGGCCATTGTTCAGGAGGCCCATAGCTCTGAAGGTACACACTCTCTCTGCAGATGTTAGTTCAGTGACTGCTGACCCTGTCCATGGTGCTGAATCAGTGGGGCTAGGCTATCTTTCTGGCCTTACACCAAATGAGATTTCAAGCGATTTTACCGTCGCAGACACATTTCCAATGTCGGAATAAAATCATGAGAGTTTTACCTCAGTTGATGTGCGCCCCTGTCACAGGTTAGTACATGTTAGTATAATAACATGTAACATTGTTATGCTATTGATAGAGCAGCAGCAAAATAGCAATTTTTATATGAACACATTTCACACAGTCATTTCTCGCTGTCAGTTATATATAATTATTTCCAGTACACAAATCAAGGCAGTTAAGTGATTCAACAAGATTCCACCTATTTTAAGCCATAAAAATGACATTATTTTTAAAGTAGCTCTTCACATGTTTCATACAGTCACCCAGAGATGGTGTAGCCTGAGGACAGCAGTTTCAGCTGCTTTTGTGAAGCATAGAGGTCAACAATCACACAGGTTTTCTTTGAAAAAAGGAGACTGCTTCTCCAAGTGTTCGAGAAGGCCATCAGGAAAATGTTACTGGGGACTTGGGATATGTCCAATTATATGCCATACCCACTGTGGCACTGGTGGGAATCTGTTATCTCGTTGTCACCAGGAGAAATCTGTGTTTCTCTGCCTCCCCAGTCACTTGCAGGTTTGAGGCTGTGGCTAATGAGGCTTAGCTGTTATATAGGCCAAGTCAGTCTCAGTCTCAGCTCAGCACTGGTGATTGCAGGGGCCTACTCAGCCAGAATCAAACAATAATTAATGCCTTATTGTGGAAATCAAAACTCGCCTGATTATGTGCGGTCTAGAATGTAAGAATCTTTTGTAAATAACAACTCTCGCTCCTTTATTTACGGTATTATGTTTCCAGTGCAATGTTTGGAGACAGTGCTGATGCCCCTTGTCTCAGGGCAGGACATGAGAGGTTCCAGTGAAATCTCATTAGTTGCTCAGAGCTAAAGATATTCAGTATGTGATGCACAATGATTTCTGCCATAACAATTCATTTTTTTCATGGAAAACGTCTGTATCAAACTGCACATAAGCAGGTTTGTGATTCTCAGCTGTAACTTGTGTGTCCCAGATAGCTTTTCTTGTGGAAAAGGGAAGGAACACTCATGAATAAGCAATCAGTATTCATAACAGCTTTATTTTACAATTATAGTACACACGTTTTAAACTCTATGTCTGAGAATGATCCCTCAAAGTGATAGTGTTCAGTTGTATAACAGTTTGTGTAGTTAACCTTAAATTCTCTATTTATTCTGCACTTTGTGCCACTTAGGTGCATGAGGGAAATAAATGAAAGCAGGTGGTTGACAGGTAAAATGATCTTGCATTTGACACTCATGGCCACTGAGCCGTTAAAATCTTAACAGCTTAAGATCCACTGACTCAAGTCAGTTATTTATTTAAAGTAGACGTTGAACAAATTAAATGACACTCATGTTCTGAAACTCAGGCCAGGAGGAGGCTTTGAAAATAATTAATGGGGTAATCTTATTACATGCTTTTTGCATATACTAAAACCTTCAAAGTAAAATATCACATTGAGAAACGGTTCAGGAAAATCACATGAACAAATGTGCATCCTCATCCTTTAACCTTAAATTTCTTTTACAGGAAGAATCAGTACTGAAAAAAACTTTTATCAAATTTCTCTACTTGCTTAGATCACCTTGTGTATAAAGTTAGAGTAAAGTTATAGTAGCTTAAGTTTGGTCAGGACAACAAGACCAAGGTAAATATTTGAAGAGGAAATCACTGGTACTAATCACACTTCTATTTTATGTGGTTTGTTGTGGAGAGGTTAGTCAGTTTCAGTGAAAGGCCTCTGTGTGGGCCTCTTTTTTTTTTTACCTTTCTTTTGTCTGTCCTTTGGCATGTCTAATTCAGCTCCAGCAGTAGATCAAGAGTCACTGAGTTGTGTGACAAATATTGCATCATCATTTTGCCATAAATGTGGAATTTCGCCCTGCAAAAAGACACTGGAGCTCGAGTTGGTTTCTGTGTGAACAGCTGAATAATTTTTTCCCGCATTTTTGTCTCACATAGACATAGTGAAGTCAAGCAAATGGCCTGATTCTTCATACCAAAAATAAAGCCTCATCTTTTTGAATCTACTCATCAACTAAAGAACAAATGATACATCTTTTAAGAGTCACCATTATGAAACAGGAACCCAATAATAATATGTTGACATACAATTTTTATTTTATTTTATTTATTCTTTACTTTGCGGTAAACCTAATCCAGAATTACAGTAAATTGCAGCGACATCCTAGCGTACTGCACAAATGCACCTTAGCAATAAGCGTATGATAGGAGATAGAGCCAAAAGACAGGACACAAGTTATAGATTTTGATTGATTTGCATAAATAAATGGGTTATTTCCTTGAAACACATGACACAGCATGCTCTTAGTTGAGAACAGACCTGCTACTTTGCTGGGTGTGATAGATACTCGCTATTAGTCAGACATCAGCAAGCACTTTAATGTACAAGGCTAATTGCGGGTAGTAAAAAGAAGAAAAGCATTACTTAGCATGGGGGGTGCCTAAAGGGAGAAAACCACCTCACACAAAACTAATGAACCATGAGTAAACAATGTTCCTCTCACCCTCCACCCCCCAACACTGCATCTGATGCTGCAGAGCAATTCTCCATCTCAAACTCTGCCTTTTATCCTAATATACAGCAAGGTGTATCGTTCTTTTAGCTACTTGAAAAGTTAAGTATTCTGAGAGGACAGTGAGCTCTGCTACCAACGGTGATGAGCTAAATGACAACAGCAGAATAGTCATGAAAATTAACATTATTTAAAATGTACAGTATGAGCAAACTCCATCCGCTGATGAACACCATGAGAATCCCTGAAAAAAATAGTAAGTGGACTTTAAATATTTTATTTTTGGTCAGGCTACAGTTTAGAATATATCTTATCACAACAACATATAAACACAACTTTGACATATAGCTTTATAATGTTGATATGGTGAAAATATTAGCAATGAATTGCCTATTTACACGTCCAACAGATACACATCAACATTAGCGTTCATTTGGAGTTGTGTGTGTGTCCAGCTGATGAATACAAGTACAATATTTACTCTCCTTTTAGATGTTTTTTTTTAGTTGCCAAATGCCCCACTATGTTCACCACCTGGTCAGTATTTGCGTGTGTGCTGTTTGTGATAGCGTTGAGTGGGTTTGCTGAAAACAGCTGCCTGCTGTGTCTGGAAAGAACACTAATGAAAGCTCTGAGACTGAACCAAAGAGTCAAACAAAAGCAGAGTTCTGGGCTGAAAGACGCTGGAACGCTTCATAAAGCTGAGGAGAACTTATTCAGTCTGGGTTCACCACTACAAGCAACCCCTTTCACATTATACATAGTTAATGGATCTATTGTTGATGTAAAATATTGATTGTAGCAGTTTTACAGAACCACACAATGTTGCAAATCTTAGCCCATTAGCTACTAATTACATACACTATACATTATTCCTGACCATTTTCCAACGCAAACCAAGCAGCCATTGATTTCTATTCATGAAATTGCAGTATATAAATTATTGCCTTACTTGCCTGAGTTTTTAACAGGCACCATTTTATAAACGTTCAGCCTGGTGCATTCAAGGATGCACTGAAATCTGAAAATTGTACAGATTTTGAATCCAGCGCATAAAGGTATAAGAAATCTCAAGGTTGAGAACCTTAAACCATCAGCAGAGATGTAGAATGTAGGCAGTTTGTAGTTTATAGCTTAAAGACCCTACACACCCATGGTCCACCAGTTTCTTTCACTCATTTCCCTGATTAGACTTTGTCTGAGGACTGTGTGAACATGTACAGACTGCTTGATTTACATCTGCCTGACCCTCTTCTTAGTTTTGTTGCACCTGCTAGAGTGGAAGAGGTGACACCTTTATTCTTATTAGTTTATGGAGTTTGGTGATCTTACATAATTTAGGGATGGGTACAAGTAATAGATTAATTAAAAACTAATCAAAGACATACCTTATTGATTTTTTCAATCTTTTTTACTTTAGTATCTATGGATTGTGAGCATGCACGCACATGGTGCCCCACAGCTAAGATATTTATTTTTCTGGAAATAACATTAAAAAAGCGTTATATAGCATTATATTCAAGGACTAGAATACATTAAAGTATGTTTATTTACAACATCAGATACTTTTTTATGAATGGAAAGAGTGCCTCCTACAGAGATTGTTGCATTATGGGTTGTTTGTAGCCTTGTTGTTGCCAGGCTAGTGATTGTCTTCATGTCCATTCATAGTGTGTCTATTTATTTATTTAATGTTTATTTGTACAGGGCCAAGTATGTAGCATAAACCAATGTCACACACCACACCAGTCCCTAGATGGGCCTTTAAAATACATAAAACTCAGCAACACGTGCACAAGAGACGGTACAAAACACACACTCATCAATACATGTACATACATTAAAAACAACAAGACCTCAACAAGAAAATACAGACAGAACAACACAGGACACAAACTAATACAAAGCACCATAAAACAAGAAGCACCAGATTATTCATGACTACATAACTGATCCCTAAATCTAGGTCTATTAGAGTTGGTCAGCCCTAAAAGTGTTTAGTTAGCCCAGTTCAACCTGAAGGAGTTTCTGGCGGCTCGTGTAACGTGTTTTACTGCCACAGAGAAAATAAATTCCTGATGAGTGAAACGAGTCAAAGCATCTTTCGACATCTGCAGAAACAGACCGGGGTCCGAATCAGCTGTCAGCCAGACAAGAATTGCCAGTATCAAAGATAATGAGGAGCTCAAAAAGACAAAAAGACAGTCAGAAAAATGCTATCTGTCAGAGAAAATCATTTTGACCACATCCACAAGCCTGACAGGAGACAGTGTGAATATGTGACTGATTGACAAGCTACACAAATGTGGGATTTACCACTTTATGCCTTAATGGAAGTCGTAAATGTTTTATTTTAGGGTTTCCTTTAACAATACAGTAGATTTCTTCTCCGTTCAATTACTCGATCTGGAATCGAATATATCACGATATATATCCGATGTGTGAAAAATGTGAGAATCAGCATCCTTAACATAATTCCAACACAGCTCCGCCCATCTTTAACCAGAGCAAAATAAGTGCCTGTGCCTTTAAAGCACTCAAAAGCACCAGTGTTGTCATGTTACACACTGGCCTTTAGCTTGCTGCTGGATCCACATAAGATGTAGAACCAGGTTAAAGAAGAACAATGGAATATGGAGGAAAGAAAGTACTGGTGCTCAGCGTAGTGCAGACTGAGCTGGAAATATTGTTGGTGGCAACTTTAATAACTAGAGTGCCCCAGAAGCAGACCTCTCCACTAATAGGTCATAGGCTTCTTAATTTATAAGTGGAGAGCTTATTTAGCAGGAAAATAACACAATACTGCATACGGTAAAGAGAATTACAAGGACGTCAATTCATTTTAGATTGAGCTTTAATTGATTCACAAAATCGTTGAAATTGGGACCTGGTTTTGAACTTCAAAACATTCAGTATCTGAAAAAAAGGTTTACTCTAGTTGAAACAGGATTCTCCGCACGCCTTCCAGCAGTATGCAGCTGAATCGGGTGCTTCTCGGTTAAAGGACAGCAAACTTCCAAGGAAACCGTTTCCTCTTCCCAATAAGCACAGATGATGATGTGCAGGAGAGTATGTTGTGCAGAAATTGTTAGTTGACCTCTTTTTATCACTTAAATTGTGTTCATGGACAACCCTGCAACACTTACTTGGTCTGAACATTCAATGGAAGGGAAGTTCAGATAAACATGTCATCTTATATCTTTAGCTCTTCGTTCTCTATCAGCATTGTATAGTTTGTTTCTCCCTCTGATTTCCTCTGCTGTGTGTGACAACCTTGAACACTCAATGCATTCTCTCTTGTGCAGGGCTAAACACAATGTCATGGGAAAAATGAACAGTTTTGACATCAACAGAATTATTCAGACACTGTAATGTTTAAAACAAGAGGGAAGGCTGAGGAAATTAAATTCCATTTTTGCAAATCCAGTTTTTGCCTAAAATAGAGAGCTGTCATGAAGGTCCAAGCCTACCCCCGGAGTAACAGTGGTCTGTCAGTTTGGAGGTAGTTCAAAGGAGAGGAGCCAGGTGTACTGCTACTAGGGGGTGATGCCTGCTAGGCCTGCAAGTGTCACAGGCAACCTGAGGCCGGGTGCCTCCATGGAGTGACCCCAAACATGCAAAAATCTCTCACTATTTCCCAACTGCAATTTACACAGCACATTAACCAAAGCTTATTGACATTTTGTGAATGATAATCTTGAAGTTACCCTTGGCATTTCTTTTCCCCAAACAATAACACTTATGCTAACATCCTAATTCACATATTTGTGGGGTTTGAACACATACAATAAGTGTCCCCCCTAGTTGAAAGCACCAGTGTTGGGCGGTAACTGATTGCTTCTTTCAGTTACAAGTCAATTTGAAATCCAGTGATTACAATACAGTTACAAATCACAATAACACTCTATTTCTTCCACATTTTTAGGGGGTTGACTTGTTTGCTGTCTTACCTGAAGTGGGACATGAGGGTTGATAACAATTTCAATAAGGAGAGAGTTCAGTATGAGTGAACAAATAGTTATTGACACGTGAAGGTGAACGGGGTGGAGGAGGGTCACACTGAAATGACAGCTGACAGCAAGTGAGAGGAGAACAGATTTAGAGTTTGACAGCAGCAATATGATTGGCTGAGATTGTGGCAAAATCTGGTTGGATAAGTGAGAGAGTAAACGCCCATAATCAGCTGATTGAGAGAAGCAGAGAGAGAGAGAGACATGAATGAATGAGGAATAAAGATAGTGTTCCTGATTAAACTTGAACACTCATTTGTCTCTGGAGAGACTGGTTTTGGTTAGCTTAGCGCGGGGGCACATTGCATCTCCAGCAGTAACTTCCTGGAGTCTCCTCTGTTTGCCTGGCAAGTACCCACTAGCACATAACCCCATAAAATGGCAAATTGACGATTTTACACTTCAGTTTTGTATAAATTAAACAAAAGAACAACATGTTTATCAGAGAGCTTTTAAATGATGACCTTTTTAGGTGAATTTTGTTACTGTTGGACAGAGCCAGGCTAGCTGTTTCCTCCAGTTTCCAGGTTTTATGCTAAGCTAGTCGGCTGCTGGCTGTAGCCACATTGACCGGACAGATATGAGAGTGGTATCTCATCTCTCTGCCAGAAAGTGAATAAGTGTATTTCCCAAATTTTGTAACTACTGCTTTAATCAAGGAAAGGAGACTGAGGTTGAGATTACACACTTTTCAGTAAGTACTGTAAAAAAACAAACACTTTCCACTCAATCTGTGACAATGCACGCACACAGATGTACTAAAAGTTTTTTTATCTGCTCTTGTTTATCAAAAGAAAAACCTGCGTGCAAGCTTGTTCCATTGTATCTCTCATAGATTAAGGAGAGGTGTTATCTTCATCAGCACATTTTCAAGCCCAGCTACTGTAATATTATTAAAAGTCATCTTCCAAACCTTATCTCTAAACACACTGTAAGTTTAGGGAAAGTTTGATCAAACAATACATAATCCATGCCATATGTACATTCTCACTTTTTCTGCTATTTGTTATAATCATGCCATCTCTGACGGCGTGTGTGCTGTTTTTATTTTAAATTTATTTTACCTAAAAGTGGGGGGTACTCACACATTTCCTTCTGTCTGTCAACCTTGAATAAATAACTACTGGTTATAAACATTTACAACACACTCAGGAGTCATTATGTTTTATGACATAAACACAGCAAGGCATAATAGAGCAGCAGATTCAGTAGTCAGAAGACGTTTTACCAAAGAGAGTAAGAAATGAAATGGCATTTGAAAATCCTCATCATCACTAAAATGAAATCAGGAACAGAGGGGGTGGATTAAAAAGGGCGCCCATGAATATTTTGGCCAGACGTTGAACTCTCACAGTGAGTATGGCTAATTTATCACCACACCGCACAACTCAGTCTCAACTTTCACTTTCAGCAAATGTGCCGATTGTACACATTAGGGAGCTGTGCTTTCACACCAATTTAAGGCTGAAAAATGCTATGATTTTAAAAATCACTGACATACTGTATATTCAAAAGAAACACCTCATTGTAATCAATCTTGTGCAGTCATGAAGTCAGTGGAATCAGGCCTGAGTAATTAGGAAATAATCATTATTGTGAATATCCAGATTTAGACATCTGAATGTGTGGCAGCGTGCCTTGTGATAACCACCCACGAAGTTGTGGCCAGCATCTAATTGCATTTTCGAGTCAAAGGCATCAGATCAATGACTGTGTGCAGCCTTTTACCATATCCTTCACCCAGAAATACACCAAGGAGGCTGATAACAGTGAGATAGAATCAGTCGGGGTCGGGAATGTCTCCACGCTGCCATTTGTATCAGTCGTGTGGCGCCATAATGAAACCTGCAGACAGAAATTTCATTAGCGTGCTGGAGCTTACTGCTCAGCATGCACACTGACCAGTTCATGCAATACTGTGACTCATTATTCACTCATTTATTCTACATTGCTATGATATTGGTAATATGTTCTTTGGCTTCACGCTGCCTTCAGTCTTTATTATGGATGCTTTCTGAAAAAAATGTCTAAATGTTGCCATGAAAATGAAAAGAATCATCTCATCTAATCTCATGCAAAACAAGCTTTGAAATGTTAATTGTGGCTTTAGTAACAAATTTTGTCAATCCATGATGTTTCGTGTGCATTGCAAGGTTGTAACATTTATATTGAGCTTATAAAAGAAAAAAATTGTAAAAAAAAAAAAAGGTTACAACTAGCGTTGTGCACTAAGCTTTATTTGAAGAACAACAATACCCATGTTTGTAATGGGTTTATTAAAAATGTATGGGGGAACATCAAGTCAAGATGTTAATTGCAACCACCGAGCCTGATGCTGCCATGTATAAAGTCCCCCTGGAGTACAGTGTAAAACTAATTGCTTGAACAACACACTTCTTTAAATCACTCTCGCATCTTTAGACCTGATATTTCAGAGGCTGTCAGATAATTCAAGCTTGTCAAATCATGAGGAAACAGCAAGAAACGGCAGAGGTTCATTACCACCGAAGCTTGGACAAATTGGATACTGTGTAAAACAAAGGTACAGGGAAAACATGATGCTACAGCCCATATATCTGTTGTCTGTGGAGAATAAGGAATTTTACATTTTCTCTTATTCACAGCAACCTACAGTCAGTATAAATTATAAGATTTAACTTCTAAAAAGCAGTGCAAGGGTCAAATCACTCTGACAGTATACCAAACTGTGTGTTTAAAAGTGTAAAAAGAAAATGAAACTGTACATGCACTTTGAACAATTCAATTTAAACTGATTTAAAACTGAAGAATAGAAAGTGTAAACTATAATCATCCCATAATGAGGCACAAACATGGGCTGTCTACTCCCTTTGTTGTTTTTCTCGTCTGTATTTAGACAAACAGTGGAAAAAGCTGAGGCAGCATGGGGAAGGCACATGAGAGAAAGCTTAAGTACAGTATCACCGACCACAGGGAGAGAGATGTTTGACTGAGGCACAAAAAACAGCTGCGGTCATCTAAACCAGAGAAAATAAGAATGAACAAGACTCTACATCTTTTCAAAACATATAACTTTCTTTTAAATTTAAGTTTTAATGTTTGCCAACTTAAAAAAAAATATATAACAACTCTTTTGAATTGTTTAAAAAAACGTTTGGCTCATTATGTTGACAAAATGTCAACACTTTTGACACCGAATTGCACTATGAGGGATTTACTGTCATTAAGCTGAGTGGTATTTTTGAGACATCAAATACTTTATGTAGACGGCAGTCTGAAAGATCTGCAACTTTTTATGTGAACGTATATTGGAAACAATAGACAGACAAAGTGAAAGTAGGCAGGACAGCAGAGTTTTTCAGGTGATGGTGATTAATTACCTCCTGCAACAAAGAAAGCAATATTGCAGAACTGCCACCATTCAATTACAGTATTCAATGACATCATCAAAATGTTCAGGGCCCTCGACTGAGCAGAAACAGCTCAACTAAAACAAAAGGGGAGATAAAAAATAAAAATGTGACATTTCCTTTGGATCAAGACAAAGCTTTAAACCAAGAGTAAAACATGCTGACATTTAGCAATAAAATGTATCATCATTAAATGTATAATAAATACTGAAATACAAAAAAAGTGAAAAGGAGGGCAAAAGTGCAAAGATAGAAAGAAACTATTTTATTTACTGAGACTTTTCGCTTGGCGAAAAATACATTTTTACAGTTACAAAATCTACTCATGTTGAATTTCAAAATGTAAAAATGCGTGTGTGCATTTGTGTGTGTCTGGGTGACCATTTGTGTGTATTTGCGTCCATGTGCGATTGCTTGCGTGTGCGTGCTGGGATTGTCTGTGTGTGCGCATGTGCATCCTGCGAGTGTGCGTGTGTGAAAACAACAAACTCTTTTTTTCTTCTTCCTCGCTTGTTTACTTCCTCTGCTTTCTGCTCCAGAGGTGAGAAGTGTTAATGAGGGAGCACCAGCCCTTGCCACCCGATAACAAATACCAGTCCACAAAATCCATCAATACCGTGATAGCGGGTGCGCACAGATTTACTGGTAATTATGCCCTCTGGATGTTCCTGAATCCGCCTCCCCAATCCCCCAACCATCCAGCCCCCCACCCTGCAATGTGCAGCCCATCCTCTTGGTTCCCCCAGTCGGAGAAGTAAAGCCACTGAGAGCCTGAGTATGGGGGCTGGACCAATTAGAGGAAGAAATACACAGCACAAGAGACTGCTCTTAGATCGGCCAAGCAAGGTAGTGCCAGGCGTTGTTTTTCAGTTCTCATACAGAAGGTTACCGGTGTGTCAGCTTGAAGAGAAACGTCCACTGTCTACTTGCAGCTTGTTGAGAAGATTGTTGTTTCTTGTTTTATTGAACCTGGATAACAAGGAGCCATAATGACGGAGGCTGCTTTTTCTTGTTCCGTTTGCATCAATTCGGCACTCCTGATCTTTTCAGGAGGTCAAAAGATGGCTGCAGCAGTGTTAAGAGTAAAAGAAAAGTTCCATAAACTAGGCAAAAATCACACCTCATGGCGTAACGTCTCTGGGTTGTTGCTGCTAGCGTCAGGCAAATTTAGATGACCTCCACCAAACCATTAGTGTGTCTTGTGGGACAATTTCTCCCGGACAGCAAGGTGAGAAAAGATCCTGATGGCGGTGAGAAAGGCGTTACCTCCTCCCCTCCCACAGGTCACACGCAGGTGGCAGAGCTGTTGTCATGGCAACCTCCCTCATTTCAACCATCCCTGGCAGGCTCTGACAGATGTGTTAAGCCTTGTAGGCAATTGGAATCGAGAGGATTGACCCTTTCTCGCTTGTTTTCTTTTGGGAAGTTCTGATTTCGATAGGCTCAGAAAAGAAAGATGGAGTCAGAAAGAGAGACAGAAAGTGAAAGACAGCCAGCAAGAGAGAGCAAACGTGATCAGTAACCTCCTTTCTGCTCTTCCTGCTGTGTAATCAACGTGACATTGCAGGTGGAAAGCTCTGGGAGCTTTCTTTGCCAACAGGCCCCAGGGCGAGCTGCGGGGATCGCTGGCTGACGGAGAAACCCCAGCTCAGGGACTTGTGATGTTCTCTCTCAGTCCATATCAGTCTCACACAGTCCGCCCAGTTCCTGCACCATACCCCGGATTACTTCCAATAAACAGCATTTCTAGTCAGCGCCGTCAGAGCCTGGAAGAGAATATCACTTCTGTCACAGAAAATGCACACAAATGCAATTTGGATGTTTTTCCTTCGCTCACTTGAATTTGAGAGTTGACATGGTTATTTACATGTTGAGTTTCATGACCCTTCGAGCCTCAGATGTTTGTTAAGGGCCCAGTTTACAACTCGGGTGGTGGTGGTGGGGTGTTTGAATATCTGTATTTTCTTACGGCAGCGGTAGCCAAATGTCTTCACCTCAGTAATTGAATTTCCACCACTGACAACACAGTGGTCAGCCAAAAAAAAAAAAAAAACTGGCAAAAATAGCTTTTTTCTCAGTTTTTAGATAAAGTAAATTGAATACCACTGGGATTTGGACTGTTGTTCAGACAAAAAGAAAACAATTTAAACTTGGGCTCTGAGGAAAAAAATCATCAAAAATGATCTTGAAGTGCTAGTGTAGTTTGATTTTCAGTGTTTAGTGTTTATCCCCTTGGACTTGATTGATGCATCATACATTGCACCCTCTCCTTTCAGAGTCATAACTTAGTGGCAGCAGAACACACAGACATCATATACACACAACTAGACTGTCCCCCCAAAAAATACGTCCATATAGGTCAGCAGCTTATTACGACCCATTATTACGTTTGTATGTACGGTGACCTCTAGTGGCTGTAGTAATTATGACAGGAGGAAAGGCAGAAGTAGTATAAAGAGCGACTAAGTCCACATAGGAAGGTCCGCATAGAGGTTGGGGTGGATGGATGGGTCAGACAACACAGGACCTTCACCCAGGAGACCAAAAGTCAACCTTGACTTATTTTAACTTACATATGTAAGTTAAGTTATGTACGTAAGTTAAGTTACGTTAGTAAGTCATGTCACGTAACTTAACTTACTAAACTTAACTTACTAATGGACTTATCTTAACCCAAACCATGAACTTTTCCTAAACCTAACCAAGCAGTTTTGGTTCCTAAACCTAACCAAACTGCGACCGATTCACAACATTACGTGTTTATTATTGCTACTATGACAACGAAGGTCTGGTACGCCTATATATGTCGTTTTGGGTGTCATTGACAAATGACCTATTCTGTCATTTATGTTAGAGGACTTGTTGTACTAGACTCAACAACTTACTCTCTCCAACCATAGTGGTATCTCCCATGTCCATCAGGGATAAACATCCATAAATCCGCTTAGAAATTATATTTAAAAAGTTGCCTTATAACTTCAGATATTGCCTCGTAATCTTTACGTTTCAATGTTGTCTTCTGTATGAAAAGTATAATTTAGTTCTGACTGTTGGTATTTTAACTTTGCAGATATTGCAGAAGATACATTTCAGTGACCTCAGTCACTCTCTGCCATGCAACAATAATTAGACTGAATGCAATCTCCACTACAAAAACTAGAGCATCAGCTGGAAGCCAGACTGTTTTGCAGACACAACATGCTACACGTTTTGATTTGTTGAGCATGTCACTAACACAGTAAGGTTAATGGTTCAAACCCACTGGGGCCACATATGCAGGAAATGAAATCACTTGTGATATTTTAAGGCACTTTAGATAAAAGCACTAACCAAATGGCATATGTTCTGTTACAGCAAACTCAGAGGGAGTGTAGAGCGTAAAGTGGCAGCGATTATGTTTTGAACTACATAATACAAAACATAATTGTTTGCAAATACAATTTTCCGTCAAAATGCTAAATGCACCTTGATATCCCGACAGCCAAGATATGAAAACAAATTGATGGCTCTGGTGTGGAAAGAGCGGTAAGCACATGTTGAACACACACTGTTACACGTGGTGACTTACAGATTATGCTCAGTGCAGGTTTGGTCAGTGTTTACACTGCATCCTAAAAAAGTGTTGATCTACAAAAGAAGCAATTTGTTCGACTGTCTTGATGCATTACTCCTGCACCATTCCTGCACCCAATGAGGAATAATTTTTGCCTTTTGCATCTATTAGGCCTATTGTTTGACTGATTGAGTTTGGTGATTCAACGTGCTGACTTAGGTCGACATTACAATGCACGGGGTGCAGTGGCTGCTGCAGTAATAATGCAGATTAGATGCAGGATATAGTAGACGACTGATGTGGAGTCTATATTGGCTACAAGAATCACACATTAGGTTCTGCTAGTCTTATTAGCATTCGCTGGCATTGCCTGAAAATGTGTCTGCCAGTGTGTACACTTGATTAGAAGCCAAGAAATGTGAAGGTAGATGTCCTCAATGCTGTTTCTTTGACAGTCTGAGTTACTGAACATATTTTCACATGGGGACTTCTGTTTACATGATGGCACCAATACAAAAAATAGTTCACAGGAAATATACCAGACCGATTCCCTCTCTTACCACTACAGCCTCATTACCCCAACTGAATGTAACATTGAGTGAATGTCAGTGTTTGAATGCATATTGAACAGACTCCAGTGAAACTGTTCCAGACTGCTGCCAGACAGATGAGGTCTGTGGTACAGTTGTCAACATCCTGTTCTCTCAGTTATTTGCTGCTGCTTTAGATCTTGACTTGCAGTGTGTCAGATGCCGGGCACATGTCCATCTGTTGCAGTTTGTCAGCTACCTCTGAACATAGCACGTGACATAGCATGTCACATTCGCTGACTTTAACAACGCATCCTGTTTTTTTTTTTTGCCAAAGGTCACAACTGATGTACGTGCCAAAACCCCTGCCAGTGTCTGTATCTGTGTCGACATATCCTCATTGATGTCTCTGCAGCAAAGACAAAGCAGCACCAACCGAGCAAATCTCCTCCCTCCCTTATCTCAGGGGACTGCTGCTGTGGTTGTTGATGTGTATCTCACTGCATAGGTGCCTAATTATAGTATAAAGTGGAGAAGCAACTGAAACAGGGGGTTCTCTGCATCCTCCTGCAGATAAATTTGGGGAATTTAAAACATTTTTAGATGACACTTTTAAAATGGCTGCAAATAAGGCTGGTGTAACATATGGCCTCTTAAAACAAATGTAAATGATACACTGGGTCTGTACATTGTAGACGCAACATACAGTAGAAGCCATTGTATTTTCTATGTGGGCTTTATAACATACAGAGTACATATGTACATTTTGATTTTTCAGCATACATAAAACTTTACATAATGTTTTATTATTATTATTTTAACAGCAACCAGGAGTTAAGATTAGTTATCCTTCAAAATAAAGGTTTCAAGAATAAAAATAAGTTACAAAGACTCTGTGAGACAGACTGCGGCATCACTTTGAATTTATTGATCGGCTGGTAAAGAATATCAAGTTTTGCTGTGCCAGCAGGGGTGGACTGACCATGAGAAGCAGCAGGAGTTTTCCCAGGGTCTAAGAATAGATGGTGTTGTATGTTGTACAGACTGTAAAGCCTTCTGAGACAAACGTGATTTTGGGCTATATATATAGAAAATATAAAATTGACTTGGCAATGGGCGAGTGCAGCCACACTGGATATGGATAGAAAAAGCTTTTAAAAGATGCTGTTCGGTATCGGTATGCATTGTGCAAAGCCACAAGTTCACTCAAAATGAGTGCTGGAGGAGTTGCTTTTCCTTGTGCTTAATTATTCAGATGCTAGTGTCTCAGCAGTTGGAAAAGCAAGAGTTTTATCTTCAGATCTGATACGTCTTATGTGTGTTAAAAGTGTAGTAGAGTCAAGCTCTGGAAAAAAAAGCTAATAGCCAGTCTTTCCTCATTATTTCTCTCTCACTTTCTTCCCTATTCCATTTTGTTTTTGTCCATTTTAGCTCCCTGTGTATGTCATTTGTTCTTGAAGTAAAGACATATGAGGCCAACCCATTGAGGCCTGAGAAAATAGAAACTAAAACCAGTTGATTATTGGCTCAAGCTATTTAAATCTTCTCTTTGGTGCCTCTGTCTGTTGTTTTTGTGGTTGACCTACACCCTTCCTTTCAGCATCCAGGCACCAGGCTTCATTAGGGTAAGCCCTAACATCCTGCAGGGATGCCTTGCAGACACCCCTGCCTCTCTATGCAGGGACTGTCTTCTTAAAAGCAATTGAGTTTGTACAGCATAAATTCATAATTTTGTATTCAACCTGGCTGTGAAGCCAAAGCATTAGAACTTTTGTGATTTATAAAATCCCAAACAAACTTCAGATTGCCCAGAAACTATGTGTGTATATATATTAAAACTTCAGATGGGCAAATAAACTGCTGATTCAAAAAATTCCAACAAAAATGTAAGTTAAAGGCATACTGTACAGTTCATCATTTCTAGCAGGGGGACGTTGAGCACTGTCCATAAATTACATCCACCAGACAGCAGAAGAGAAACTGCCTCAATGCTCCATCAACCATTCTGCTTTCTTAGAAGGTCATGAGCAACTTCATCACTGGCATCTACTACACTTGTGATATATGTTGATGTGTCCATCTCTGTCAGATTGGACATCAAGAAAGATGACAGTTAAATTACAGATTCATGTATTAATTAGTGTTGTTGTTGTTGAGGACTGCTGCACTTTTGTAGGATCATTTAAATTACAATCATCTTGTCTTACCTTTCCCAGTTTTAGGATTTCAGTCATATTTTTCCTTTACACAGAACAAAAGTGAATTGTACAAATGAGAATTCAGAAGCTCTTGACAATCTAAACAATTGTTCTGAAAGCATTAGTCATTCACTAACACTTTCTCACTCTGAAACAGCCACAGTTGGAACCT
The DNA here is from genome assembly GCA_008360985.2 of Macquaria ambigua. Classification (NCBI taxonomy): domain Eukaryota; kingdom Metazoa; phylum Chordata; class Actinopteri; order Centrarchiformes; family Percichthyidae; genus Macquaria; species Macquaria ambigua. The sequence goes on along the minus strand of VMKM01001153.1, from coordinate 135,584 downwards.
GAGGCAGTGAGTGGGTTTGCTGATGGGGAAAATAGTTCCAGAAGAGCTCAGTATCACTCAGAAGCACTTCAATGACAACAAAGTGGAAATGAGATGTGACTTGCATAAAGTATTATCACAATACAGACTCAGACAAGTGGATGCAGGATAAGTCCCTGTGCAACACCTTGTTTTCTGACATCTTTCTTTGGCCTGGCTAAAGGCAGACTACAGTATTCCACACTGCAAGGCCAAGCTGAGCGATGCTGGGCAGCAGGGAGGCTGAGTGTGACTGCTGTGAATACTGCTGTGCCAGTGTTTGTCAATGATGTATCGTGTGTAGAATGAGGCAGCGGCTTGGGGGTAGATTACTTTCCTAAACAAGGCAACGGTCTTAAAGGGTGAGTTACTGCCCTGGCTATTGGTTTCTCTTCCAGGGCCCCTTGACAGCAGTAGCATCTTAATACTGGCTACTGACCAAGGCAGCAGATTCCCTGCCAAGTGGCAGCCGCCTGGCTATAGTCCTACTACAGCAGAGAAGCTGGACATAGAATACTGACTGATACAACACTATGGGAGAGGAATCCCAATCTAATGTGAATTCTACAACAGACTTGAACAATAGCTGTTTCACATTTCAGGCTTCAGGATATCATGAACAGAGCGCCTTTTTCTGAATGAAAGTCCTGAGAAAAACATATCTTGGTCTTTAGCTGCTAGATGTTAACATTTCTTCACTAGTTAGGTGCTAACTGGGTTTGTCTGCTGTTAGGTGCTGGGAAAGTAGCGTACAGAGTTGATGAGAGTGGAGAGGCTCAACTACATAGCAAATGTGCTGTAAAACCAAAACAATGAGTTAAAAGATACAAGTTCTCTTTACTCGCATATTAGCTGCATCTCAATTAGTGTTCTTCTTACTTACTGCTACTTCGAGTGCATAAATGCGTTCACACCGACAATTATGGCAAAATGCAGTGCACTATGAGTACCTGGATGGTGTACTCATAACGGTCAAAAAGTTGAGTGTGGAACACTGGACACTTCTCACCCTCGATGGTCACCATCTTGGCTACGTAACGGAAGAAGTGGGACCACCACCCTATGAAAATAACGGCCGAGGAAGCTGCAGCGGTTGTATTTATTTCTTTTTAATAAAGTAAGTACATAGTGTACACAGTGTGCTACATGGAGTTGTACGGAAGTATTCAAATTGTGACACAGCAATTGTTTATGAGATATTACTGTTAGAACACTTTATGCCACTGTACTACAAACAAAAATCTAATCACATCAAAATCTAATCACAGCTGGTAAGAATCTGATTTTACTCACTTGATAAATGCAGAAACAAGTCTACTATAATTCCATCAAAAAGTACACGATTTGTACAGCAAAGTACATTTTTCCTCTCTTTCCCATAGCTAGTATATAATTGGAGCTGGTTTTGTATGGTACATGTTTATCACACAGACTTGATGTTGACATTCAGCAATATTAAATTTCTTACTCGCAGCTTTTCTCATATTCTTAAATTCTTTGCTTGGCAGACTCACCTCACCCTAATATAAATATCCTATATTTATTTGTTTATTTTAGCTTGAAATAATTGGTTCCCATTGCCAAACCTACTCTCCTCTCTTAGACCAGGCATCCATGTGACAGTCTATTCTCCCATAGGCTTGCACGTGGCCATGATGAATTAGCTTAATGCCGTGCAAATATTAATCACATTGTCACCACAGCTGAGCAGGGAAGCAGTTTAGTACTGCAGCCGCCACGCAGCCTCATTTATCAAACCCCAGAGCTCTCCTCCTATGCTAACCCTCCTGCTTGCTGTCTCCAAAACACAAGCTGTTCCCACCCAGTTTTCTATTGCCAGAACTGCCTTCAACCGTTTCTTGAGCGGCACTGTTTGCTTAGGTGTAATATTTCTGCCTTAAAAACTCACCCAAATCTACAAACACTGTGATTCTGTAGTTTGGAATCAGTCTGTGTTGGTGGAATATCTGCAAAGTGAGATTTTATCATTTATACATTTACAGTGACTGGAATTTCATCAAAGACTGTTGAAGGTTTTCAAGTATTTTTGCCAATAATGCAGATTAAATGCGATTAAACACTAAGTGGAGGGAGAGTAAATGCAAGATAGAAATTGTGTTTAGGATGTTTGAACATTAGCAGACAGATTTGACAAAAAATGTCTCCACCATTCAGTGAATTCTGCAGTTCAATCACTTTTGTCTCAGGTCGCTTGCATTTGACTTCTCTAAATGAAAACTGGGAAACAGATTGAGATTTTTGTCACAGTGGCTGTCAAAAGACGCTCATTAAGTATTCCTCACCTGTCCTTAGTGCCAGTGGGTCATACAACTATGCAGTAGTTCTTTTTGTTATGTATGCCCCAGCTCACCCCACTGTGCCTGTGAAAGGTAATGCCAACTTGTAAAATATGCTCAAAGATATTCACAAAGTCACCACTCACAAATGATGAATGCAGGAGTGTGAGTGTGGCAAGAATTATTATCACCCAGCACCGCCGCTTGAAGATGTGCAAATGGAGTGTTTACGCTCAAATGTAGTACAGACATTTAAATGTAGACCGTGGCAAATTACACTGCACCTCAAGCCTCAACCTCAATAAGTGCCTTTTTGAGTTGGATGTATGGAGAGTGAGCTATAGAAACATCCTGCAAAAATATCCTCGCCGCCTCGTGTGGGAACATCCTGGAGGGCAGGAAAGTAGTGGCCCAGCATGGTGCCATCGTTCACCTGAGGGATGTTTAAACTTCCAGATAAAAATCATTAAATAAATGTAAAAGGCAGCCGTGTGTGATGTTTTCTTGAGCTGCTTTCACTGAATACAAATATTAACATTTTATTCAGCTTCTAGTTTGATTGCTCATTTCAAATGTGTGGGGTCCAGTGTTGGGCATTACAGTTATAATTACTTTTTACTGTAATAAGTGTATGGGATCTGACATTTAATAATTACATTACAGTTGCTAATCCCAGTAACACTGTGTTACTTTGGTACTGGTAAGGCTACATTCAGGAATCAGCTTGTTTTGTTCGGGTTGTGTGAACCCTCCAACCCTCCTGCAGTCACTGGGGATAACATCAAGCTAGCTGTTGATCGTCAGTAAATACTTAATACTAATACTTTACTGTAGGCTGGCTGCTTGTTAATTAAGATGTAACATGTGCGTGTGGAGGCTTTGAAGTTGTTTAAAAGGCATCGATAGAGCTAGGCTAAGGTTACATCCACACTACTACGTTTTAAAACGCATAACTTTTGCTACGTTTACACCTAGCGTCCACACTACTCCAACGTTTTATAACCCCTCAAACGGAGACTTGTTAAAATGTTGCTGACCCTGTCTGGGATTGCATTTTAGTGAGGACAGGCGGAAATGGAGACGTTTTAAAACAATGACGCAGAGCCATGACATGTCCTTCCCTGATTCGTCACGACCCAGACGAAAACCAACAACATCAGCCTTGACTACCAGCGGTTAATTCAACAATAATAACGAATTACAACACTTACTTTCAGTAACAGTTCCACCTGGTTGTCGGTCCAAGCAGAGAAATCTCTGGTCTTACTTTTCTCCATTGCTGTTCTTCATTCATAGTATTGCAACTAACTAAGCAACCAACGACAGAGTAGACAATCTGCTTCCTGTTTACACCGGCATGTGCATGACCAGTGCACTTGAATGGTCACGTGATATGCGTTTCCAGGTGTGTAGTATGGACGGAGGTTATATCTGAAACGGTGATCAAACGCTTGTACAGATATAGTTTTCATTTTAAAACACTGTTTTAAAATAAAAATGTATTAGTATGGATGTAGCCTGGGTATCAAATGTAAAGGAATGAGTAAATAATTACTTCTGCTGCTACTTTTGCTATTTGCAAAATAATGTAATTACTTTTTTGATGAGTAATATGCAATTCAAGTACTTGCCCAACACTGGTGGGGTCTCAAAGAGTACCTTGCACAAAAGTTATTGGGTCTAAAACCATGGTGCCCAGATAAATACACTCTATTGCCACTACAGCCTCCAAAAAGACCATAAAGTTGAATTAACACGCTCTAGTTCCAACAAAAACAGAACATTTTACTGTAGCCTTCATGAAAGTAGAATTTATTGCAGGGTCAATGTAACAGATGCCATTAGTTTTAGCTAGGTGTAGCTAATAAATTGGCAACTGATTGTCCAAAACAATATATATGACTATGCTTTAAAATGAACAGTACCCACCAAGCAAACACAGCTAATGTACAGGCTTACTCCCTACATTTTGAATAGTAAAGACTCTCCCTCTCTCTTTGTCCCTCTGTCTGGGCCTTTTTTGTAATTATTTTGGCTAGATTTTGGACACAATGTTTTGGCAGTGTGTGCAACATGCCTTTGGCTGTTTACTTAGCTGGCAAATTATTTTGGATTCACCAACCACAATGTGTGGTGGATTAAAACCCCTGTTTTCCATTTAGGTTTTGACCCCCTTTGGCCTTGGGGGTCATTGTAATCACTGGGAACACTTTTCACTTGTTATTGCACAGTTTTGTTGTTGTTGGACAATATAGCAGCAGGAGATTTAAAGGCTCCACTGTGAGGCTAAATAAAGACAGGACATGCACTGTTCAGGCTGTAGTTCTCAACAGTATGCGATGACGTTCTGTACCGTGATATAGCACATCGACCTTGTACTAAGGCACATTCAGTGGTAATTTTCGCAGTACATTGTAGGCCAAGAATTCAACCTATAGCTTCTTTCCCCCTGGGCTGCCACTGGCTTCCTCCTAATTTCGCTTCATTGTAGGAAATCACTGTTCTAGAAAGGGACTTATTTCGTGGCACCGCGGGGAGTGCTTTACCCATTAGTGGGCAGCGAGTGACCTTCACACAGTCCATCCATTACCCTTTTGTTTCTTGGACTCTTTCCTAAGGAATTCGACGAGGTGCCAAAATGAATGAATCTTGCCAGTTCAAGTTCATCTCTAAGCCTAAAAATAATACAAGCATGATACAAGTCAGTAACCTACAGAAGGACATCAGAGCCATATGTATGAATGTTAATTAAATATAAACTCTGTCTTTGCATTGTATCAGATGGGAAACATACCTCATCTTTTAAGAACAAAGTTAAAACATGTACTGAAGTGAAGACAAAATGTTTGCGGAGTCTGTCTACACGTAACAAACTGACAATTTAAAAACAGCGTTACAGTGTTCGCACAGTATATTTATTGTAGAATATGTTATATGTAGAATTTTATGTGTAGTTTACTTTCAACAGCTTGTATTTGCCTTTGATATGTCCTTTTATACCCTCTGAGGATAAGCGGTATAGATAATGGATGGATGGATGGATGGATGTCCTTTTGTCCATGTATCACTTGTGTCAGTATGCACTGTGAAACTACATTGTAACCAGATCCCTTATACCTCTACTGCAGTTAAATATGATATGTGATTCAGTCATCTACTGTTTGTGTTCTTTTCTCAGAGTTCTGGAAACAGTTTCATGTACATTTTTAATGAAGTAAAGGCACAGCGAGCTGAGGGAGCTACATGACAGGAGCACCTCTTTGACATTTTAGCTCTGTGCTATTATGTCCTTGCTTGACACAAACAGGGCAATGAGGGTAAAATGTAGCAAGACGTCTAAAACCGGAGGGAAGATTCTGCTATATCAAATGAAAAGTAAGAGAATGGCACATGTTTTTGTACATTATGCCCCAGTTTTAAGGACACCAAAATATCTAAACATAATAATAATAAATTAGTTTTTAAAATCTTATAGTAATCATTCCTCTCTGCAAATAATGTAAACAAGGAGCCAAACATGGTACTTACCAACCTTATAAAGATCCCAGAGTACTAAAAATAAGTATGTGGCATTAGGGTTGTGGTTTTATTTAGCTGTAGCACTACTATTTCCTAAACTGGCATCGAACCAGTTATACAGGCATGGTTCTCACTTTGAAATTCTTGTTAGTTTTTTTTTATTTAATCATTTATTTATATCCTTTATATATTTAATTATTAATAACTGCTTATTAATCTTTTAGTATGGTTTTCTGATTATTATTTTTTCCTTCTTGCATCAGGGGACTGGAACCCCTCATAACATACAACAGGCACTTGATAAGAAAAAAATGTGTGTCTGAAGATCCCTATAAGTGATTGGATGACTGGGTTGACTTTACAACAGAGGTTACACTATAATCAACATTTGCTAGGTAGTTTAGGCAACGTTAGCTAGCTTACTGTTACTATAAGCTGCATTTTGAAAGGGCTAACACAATTTCTGCATCTCTGTATGACTTGTAAATCAATGTTGCAGGTGTAATGACAAAATTGTTGATGGTTTTAACTAACATGTGTAACTTTATTTAATGCCCTTCATAAAATTCAAAATCAAGTGTTTAAACGCCGCTCCTTCCACTTTAATGTCGCACAACACATCCTGAAGTGCGACTCAATTTGAATCCTGGCTGCCCTTTTGATGCTGTTACATCAGGATCTAAAGACTTCTACTGTGTGTAGGAGGTCTGTTCTCTAAAATCTATTTTTTTCCACTGAAAATCACATAGATGTTTTTGCTTTGACAGACTTGACATAAAAAATCTATATATATGCTGCCATAATGGAAGAGAGCTGGAGTTAAAACAAAAAAATGTTAGGATATCTTCTTCCCAGGAAACAGACTAACCTGGTCAATCCAGTGAAAGCTATAATTCTGTATTGATTTCACCTCTCAAATCTACTTCACTTCGGCAGTGGAGATGCAGATGAAAAGATATTTAAGGTTGAGACCATTCAGCCATGGACTGTGATGGTGCTGTAAATTAATATGTGATTGATTTTTGTTTACAGGTCATTCTCACAAGGCACCAAATGGGCTGGAAATGAAAGGAAAGAAGTTCAGAAACAGTATGTATTGCTTTAACAAAATATTTAGCAGTTAACCTAGCAGGCTAGATGTACATCATATGACTTGTGTCTTTAATTGATTTGAACTCTTATATAATGCACAGTGGCTCTGCTACTGAAAAGATTTACAGGACTACTATTTAATACTCCTGGCTTTCCAGGCAGTTTAACCAATACATTAACCCTAATTAACATACTGCTTTCCTCCTTTTTTCTTTGTAAATAAAAAACAATTGGTTTTAATCTTACAGTAATATAGCCTACACCTTTTTTATGAACCAGTTATGTACCAGCACATTAAAGTACATTAGCCACTTAAAGCGTTTCCTAAATTGAGATTCTCTGTAATGAGGGCATGTTTCTGTCTATTTAAAAAGCTTGTTAAGGAAGTTCCATAATGTTTTGTGCACTGTGTGTTGCTTCCTTCCCTGTCTGTGCTAAACCCATTTGAATATCTTGCGTTGAATAATATAATGATAGTGGGGAAAAGTCTACCAAAATATAGCCCCTCTGCCCTTTTGCATTAGATAACCCCTTAAATCTGTTTCTGTACAGTTATGCATAATTAACATAACTTTTAAAGTTTAGATATTAACAGCTACTCAATTTACATTTTCCCTTTACCTGGACATTTCACATTGACAAAAAAAAAGGGGGGGAAATGAAATATTTATCCAAACAACTGCTAAAGCATTCTGGCAAGTTGTGATGCATCATTAATAGCTCGCCCTAGAATGCACCTCACAAAATATACTGTATTAAAAAAATAAATGGTCTTTTTTCATTGGACCAGTAACAATGGGACTTTTCTGCCCACACTCTCAACCTGTGTATAAAACTTGCATCTTTATTTAGCACTGGGATACCATGATCCAAACTACGGTCACAACCCTTATATTAACAACAACAATATAAATTAATAATATAGACTGAGACTGGGCTTGACGTGTGACAATGTTCTCTGGCAATGTTCTGGATTCAAACGTAGGAGTTCATGGGTACGTGTGTGTGTGTGTGTGTGTTTATTAGATTGCTACAGACAGAACACACCATAACGCAAGAAATGTAAACCTTCGTGACTGGTGAACAGAATTAGCTGTGTGTAGCAAGCAAACTACTGAAGATGTCAGGTCAAAACAAATGTCGACCACAGTTTTCCTAAAACTCTGCAATCTTGAAAAGCAAGGCTATGTAATGTAATTCTGTCTTTAGGTCAATGATTATAAAAAAAGAAAGGGTTAAATGTGATCCACCCCAAACTGTGTCCAAAGACGATTACAGGTATTAAATCAAATTACCATGAAGATAAATGACTTAATCTCCATACATTTGCTTTGTCAGCGTGTTTTGTTTTTGCGCCACTCAGAGAGAAGGGAATTGCTTACGCACATAGTCCAACTTGTGCTGATTAATCGCTACTCTCATCGCAGCATGGTAAATCTCGATAGGTTTCAGTTCGCAGCAGGAAAGAACATACACAAAGACGTACACAATAAAGAAACATGACAGGTTGCATCTGCCTGTCTTTGGCATGTCTGTGCGGGTGAGATTAGTTGGTTTGGAGATGGAGAGATAGATGGCTTAGATTAGGCTCCCTCTCACCACTTCACCTCTCCCTTGTGTTTCACCCTCGCTCTCCCCACCTCCATTACTGAACTTTCCACAAGCAAATTGAGTCAGGCCCTCTTAATTAGATTGTTTCTCACTGCATATCTAATATGTGACTAATTAGAGGAAGACAAAAAGAAGGGGAGATTGCACAGCCTTGCACCAGAGGTGAATCCGAGGATTTATTAAAGAGACAGTCAGTGGGTCGGTCAGCAGCAGTGAGGAAGACTGTCTACCAGCCTCAGCTCATCTATATGGACAAGCATGTTTCAGCTTTTATAAGAAAACAATATTCCACAAGGGTATTACCATTTAGAAAGAATGGAGAAGAATAATTATATCATGCCAAATAGCCAGAATCTTTGGAGAGAAAGAGGACTATTCTAACCCTTATTCACCCACAAACCTTAACTCTTGTACGTAGGTGTTTCTGTATAGTCACTTTGCAGAAGTTTTCACTTGACTATGGGAGCTGTGCTTGACCAAACTACTTCTTGCAAGTGAAAGTGGTCATTCTAACTTGAGGCAGGATGAGGCAAATGTTTGGACACATTATGATTTAAAGGCCACAAGAATTCAACAAAAGCCACGTTTCTGTAAGTTTTATTGCACAGTTTGGTGTTGAGTTACTGCAATGTAGCCCAACAGACATGTCAAATTCTGAAAAACAAACAAAACAAAAAAAAAAACACCCTCCAGATATAATCTTGTCAGCTCCAAACCTGGTGGGTCAAAAACAAAATTCAGAGAAGAAACCTGCACTGAATGCCCCAGAAAAAGTTATCTCTGTTATTATCTGTAATGAATGTGCTTCTTTCTTTCTATTTGTCATATTCTGGTTCAGCCAAGTTAATGGGTTACACGTTTATAAGAATGGAATAGTTAAATATGTAACAGGATATTTAAATAAGCTTTTAAATACGCAATAACCTTGATTGATTGATCAAATAATTTAATGCAATTAAAAATATTAATATGGCTCATATTTAATGTTAAACTATTAGTAAATAATATTGATATGTAGCAGCAATAATCATCAAATGATCTAATCAAATAAAAAAACAAACACTAAAAATAATGTATAAGTCATTTCTTGCCACTAACAAATACTGTAACATAAAAAGAGCAGAATTTAAGTCTTTTCACATATCCAGACATTGTATGTACTGTAAGAGACCCATTGTGTCATGGTTTGAATATAGTGTAAGATGTTCTAGATTCTTTTAAACTGATAGCGTAACTTCCATTCCCCTTTTCAAGGCAAAATGGTGGGAAATAAAGTATTCCTAAGCTATAATGACTGAAATATTTCAGGATTAGTAAATATTTAGGATTACCAAGGGCAGAGAGTCGCCGTAGAGGCACTTCACTCACAGTATTTAGGCTGAATCATTTAAAATGTTATGTGTCATCCCCATGTTAAAACATGAAGTCAAAGAGATCCCTAACCGACCAATTAGTATCCATCTCTATGCTCATCAAGGCCAATTAATTATGGAGGCTGGAACCAAAACAACGATACACAGCGGGCCTGCCAGAATAGCATGTAATGCAGCCCCAATGCACTTAGCGCCCTAATGAAAGCTAGCGGTGATGGGGTGAAGATGGGGTCAGTCAAGGCGAAAGCTCGTTAAGCTCAGGGTTTAGGGTGGAGCGACAACCCACTGATTCAGAGGCTCCCCCAAAATAATCAGCACCATCAGAGCTCCATAAGGCTATAAGGGCTTCAGAAAAAGGAAGGAAGGAAAAAAAAAATCAATACAACCTCACCATGAGCAGCACAGACCACACATGTTAATGACTTTCACAACTACAGCTGAACCTGTGTCAAAACTACTGTAAATTCCCTCATCCTTAACTGCACGGCTCCCTATGGATGCAAAACATAAAGCAGAAAGACTTACCTAGGTTTAATTTTCCACACTAAAAGCATGTTATGGGCCAGAAGTGCTAATTAGATTGATTTCAAAGATTCAAGTAATGGATCATTTGCTGGGGCTGTATAGCACTGTAAAAGTGTCATACAGTACATATATAATGAAATTATCTACTGCAGAGGCCCCTGCAAGCAGGGATGATACGTATTCTTCATTATATAACCAAATATTTATATATATAAAATATATATAGCTTAGAAGGGCACCAGCCAGATTTATTCTTGTAGATGTGCAATTCTGACGTTCTTGCTGTCTTAATACCTGGTTTAGTTTGTAATTTTTAACAGATTTTGCTTGTCAAATCAGAGAGTAACAAAATCATTGTAATGAATTGTAGATACTGTCCTCACAACAAAAACAACAGCATTGGTCATTTGTTCAAATTAAAACAACCTATTATTCTGTTTTCCCAACATGTGACCTCTTGTGGTGGTGCAAATAATGACTGCAAAGCAAAGGCAGAAGTGGTGTGATGTTGTTATATTACCCCAAAACCTGTTACAGAGGAGGTTTGGGTGGGTGGTTACGTGTAAAAAGGGCCTTTGACACCACCAATTGTGGTCTGCATCCCCACTCCTACTGCACCACAAACCTGTCTCTTAAAAACTAAAAAAAAAAAAAAAAAATGTTTACAGCAGCAAAGGCAATATATTACATTTGTCTTCCTACAATATCTGCTCTTGCAATACAATATCCACTCATAGTAGGGCTGCAACTAAGGATTGTTATTTTTGATTATTTTCACGATTAATCGATTGTTATAGTTTATAAAATGTCAAAAAAAAATGTGAAAAATGCTCATCGCAATTTCTCAGAGCCCAAAGTGACGTCTTCAAATTGCTTCTTTTGTCCAACCAACAGTCCAAAACCCAAAGACTCAATCGAACTTAAGCGATTATCAAAATAATATAAAAAATAGTTGGCAATTAATTTTCTTTCGATCAACTAATCGATTAATCGACCAGTGGTTGCAACTTTAGCTCGTAGCAGTTAAAGCATGATTAAACTTTTGTATTATTTTGTTTAGGCACATACAGCACTTGGTAAAGATTATGAGAATATTGTGGTCTTGGTTAAATACTGAAACAGTTGACAGTTACTTTAAGGATGAGACAAGACAACTTTTTGAACATTTAACCACAACCACAAATTTTCCCTAACCTTAACCTAAGTGCTGTTGTTGCCTAAACCTAACCAAGGATGCAAACCCTCATCTCTGCAGTCAAATTCCTGCACTTTCTAAACCCACAATCTACCCCTACCACCTCCCTACAACTTTTGTGAAGTACAGTAACATAGAAGTCCCTTCACTAAATTAGTAGTATATAAATGTAATTTCTACAGGACAGAGTTGCCTTCAAACAGTCAATGTGTGTTTCTTTTAGCCATGACCACTATGTTTCCCGAACCTTGACCAAGGAGTTTTAGTTGCCTAAACTTAACCAAACTTTAACCGTGAAGGGGGCAGATCAGAAAATGCTCACATGGAGAGCAATGACGGACGGCCCCTCTTGTCCTTTAGGTATGAGAAAGAATTTGGAGTTGTAAAATCTTGGACCTTGTCACCATGTGAATGTGATCATTGGCTTCAGGGACAATGATTATGGCACAGCAAAATACTAACTGAACTCCATATAGTTTTAGGAAAACTGCTGACTCATAATTGTCAGGAGAGCACACACTCTGCAAAGTGACAGTACAGCAAATTAGACTCCTAGACTGTCAGACTTGACCATGTTGGTTAACTTTGTGTTGCCTGCCTCCTGTCACGTCATTTACTGTTGTTTTGGTGGTAAATTATGTAAATAATTTTCTTGTCATGACTTGTAACATTACTAAACATCTAATTTGCTCTTACATGCTAACATTTATCAAATCACAGGCTGCTTCAGATCCAAGCATTATGTTTACAAAAGTATCAAGTGTTGTTTCCTTCACTGAACATTATGTAGCTGACTTGGAAGCTCTTACTTGCACTTTAAAGTATTATCTTTGGGAATTTTTTTTCTTTTTGCTGTTAACATATTATAGCATATGGCCAGCGTGTTTTGATGATCTGACATTCTTGTTCTCCCTCGTCTGTTTATCTGTCCATAATCTATCCTTCATATTGGTACTTTACTAAAATAAATCTAAGCGAAGGCATTTTGTGTGGCAGCAGAGGACAGATGTTGCCCAGTGTGAGACCGACAGTTTGCAGTATCCAGAGGCAGCACAATTTAGTTGGTGCTGAGTCAGATGGCTGTGAGCTGTGAGTTTTCTCAGGGTTAAAGGCTTATTAAAGATGCCTAGGCATCATTTTATTGTTTAGGCTATGGGAATGGAAAACATGTTGTTGACAAGAAGAGTGCGTGTTTGAGAGAGAGAGAGACAGACAAAGTTTATATTTCCAGATATAGAGGTCATTCTGACTCCACATAAAATCATGCACAGGAAATGATCTCTGGACTTTCAATACATAAATTGGCTGTGATCAGCCTTTGCATTCGCTGATGGGATTCCAGTTCAAAGTTCAGAAAAAGCTAGTAAGTGGACCTTGACTTGAGATCTTTTTGTAACACATACTGGTCCCAAGGTCAAGAATGTTCCATGCTTGTGTATAATTGTAGTATTCCAGCCTGGACTGATGGTCTAATGCCGTTTATTCAGTTTCTTACAGTTCATAGACCAACAAACAGAAGGCAAAATAATACATTAAACTCTGTTAGCGCCAGGAAGTTAGCAAGCCAAATAAACTCAAAATTATTACACAAATAAATGCAATTAACATACCTTGTTGCCACTCTTGACTGGAGCTAAACCCCCGTTATAGCCTATATTCTCCCAGTTCATCCTCATCACTTGTTTCTTTACCCGTGCTACATTACAGTTTCTATACTGTTTACTCTTTTTTCACTATCAGTTTCCGTTCGTTACATGCAGACAGTGTCTTTTCAAAATAAACTCATGGTTTCACAGGAAACAACAAAATAAGAGCAATATAACAAATAAATTACAATAGCACCAATAGTCACTAAAAATATAAACACTGTGCTGTTTCTCTTTTTCTGCTCTGGTCTTGACTGATTCTTATTGGTACTGGATACTTTAGGTCCCTCCTTACTACTGAAATTAGTCAATTAGCTGCCATGTGCTACCTCGAAGGTCACTGGCTCTTCCCACCAAGATGACTATTTCTGTTTCTTTAAAAGCTGCACTTTCAACAAATGTCTGTAGAAATAAAACTTCAATGCAACTCTACTGTCTTACATTCTACAAAGTCATAAAATGTAGATGGATAGCATATCAATTCTCCATCAGGAGAGCTGTGTGAGTTTGCCAAAAAGCAGGACGGCATAGGACACAAATCATTAGTTACTATTACAATAATCACTGGAAGGGTATTACTGTAATTATTGGTATGACATCTTAGCCAAATGTACAATTACCCACTCAACAAATGATACAAACCATGCTGTGCTGTGCACTTCCAAACATGGAGAGCTATTTCTGCACAGTAGCATACAATAATAACATATAATTAATCTGGGTGAATAATTCTGAGGTGCATATAAATAAGAGACAGAAAACTGACAACAAAAGGAGACAAAATGTAAACATGTTGGGTGTTACGGTTACCACAGCAGTTTGAAGGGTTAGAACTTCAGTAGTGATTGGTATTGTCAGTTCTGAGGTTGAATTAGAGGCTCGTTGCTTATTGGATAGAGCCACCTTACGTCCTGTGGAAATAAACTGTTCAGGTAGCAGGTAGAGTTTTCATGAGATACTACTTTCTTTAAATTTATAATCACTGTATTCATTAAAATACTTAATGTAGTTATCAAATGTACTTTCAGTGATCTGTGTTGCTGGTAGGTTATACAAAATAATAATTTAAATTAAAAAAATGTTTATAGCCACTGAGAATCCTACATAAAATCAAGATTAATTTGTATAAAGTAAGGGAGATTGCAGGAAGATATTTTGTGACAGATCTGTAGTTGACAATAACAACCAACTCAATGTCTCCCACTACCCACTGTGGGGCCACAATTCACATTTTGCAAAAGATGCACTAGACTACACATAGCAATATATAACTCTACAGTTGTACTTTCAATATCTATTGAAAATGCACCTCCACTTGTCGGTGGATCTCTGGGAAATGCATTATGCATCAAATGTCTACAGCACAGGGTCTACAGTATACACTGTGAAGTAAACTGTGTTAATCTCATGGCTTAATTACTGACAGACTCTCTCCTTGGCCTGGGCTTTGAACTCTTTTTTTTGTGTGTGTGTCTCATAAAACCAGGACACTCCCCAAATACAGACTTCAAATGGGAAATGTTGCAGAAGCCAGTAATGGGGACGTCTTGATCACTCGGTGAATCCAGGTTCTCACTCAAGTGATAAGACGGACTTTAATTACCATGGATATAATTAAGTTCATGGACAACACATATTAGTAAATGACAAATTTCCTGCTTCATTATGACTAACCCTTTTTTATTACATTTCCAGAACACCTAAAAGATGTCAACTTTGAAATATATTTTAATATAAATGGGAAGATTGATGAAATACCAATCAGTTGTAAGACCTGTTTGATTTTAAATTATCTATCCATTTCTAACTAATGAAATATACATTATATGAAATATACGTTCTGTAAATATCTTATGTTAAAGACAGCTTCAGTTTACAGCACATTTGTTGTCATTTAGTGTCTCTTTATCTGTTCTTCAAATGCTTACATTCACATATAATTATACCTGCAATTGTGTCAGAAATATAATAAATATAATAGGCATACAGGTTGGTAGTTTTAAATATCATGGAATTCAGGCAAAGTTATGTTAATCTGTGCCACTCTGTGGGGTTTAACAATAACAATTTCATGAAAAGGTGACAGAGTAGGAATCACACAAGTATTTTGTAGTAACTTTTACACCCTGACAGATACCGAAACCTTTCCTGACATTCTGACCTTTAGACGTCTGACTGACTTTGTGTTTTTGTGCTACTTTGTTGTGTCTAACTTGCATACAGTATAGATTATAGCATTTCTGTTTCGCTACTCATTCATTTGGCCAGCTGTTTGCTGCAGCAAGGATCATTTGGTTCTGATTAATGGCATCCAGACACTCGATACTTCTGAGACTCAAAGCAAAACGCACTCGGCTGAAGACTCTCTTTCATCCAATTAGACTCAAAAATATTGTTTGCCATTTTCTTGGCTTATGATGACAGACTCTCAGGTACTCATGCTTGATTTATCGCAGATATATTGTGTTGTGGCTCACAGGGACTCTGCACATGCGCTATGGACACATGGAATATATGCATTAACATGACAGCCTTTGCGGGTCCAGTTAAGCAAGATTCGATGTCTCTAGATGTAAAATCCCCACAGAGCACCTCAGTTGCTCTGGAGATATAGTTTAATGGGCGACAATTTGAATTCTGGGTCACTTCTTTTCTTCTTTGTCTCCAGGCTTTGCCAAGGTTGATCCAAAACACTGACCACCAGAGGCACCAATCATAGAAGCACCAGGTAGGACTGTTTAAATAATATAATGAGTCTCAATTCTGTGTGTGCCAGATCACAATAGATTCAGTAGATTTCAAAGTAAACACACTGCCAAATATAGGCTGTTCTTTGCCGGCCGTTCCCAGGTATATTGTGACCCATTTTAAAAACAGCAGAGGGTTTTAGAGACGGTTTGACCTGACTTTCTTTGCTATGAATTCTCAAACCTGTCCCAGTGCAAATCTGCGTCATTGCCTGCTCTTGTTAATTCAAATAGAGAAAACGGTGCCTGTGTTTCTTGATAGTATGATCAATGAAATGATGATGGAATATGATTCAGAGGCTCAGAATATTTTGTGATGACAACAGGTTAAGAAAAAGAGGGAGAGTTAAGAGAAAATACAAATCCACAACAATCAATATAGCCAAAGATTCTCCTGTCAGGGCTTTGTATCGGGGCTAATTATAATGTCTGCAAAGGTTGATATGCTGAAATATTTTAACACCATAGTATCACTGGGAAGCATAAGAATCATTCTCTGTTGTTTCTGTGAGCTGAAAGTTAGCAGACTATGCAACATTACATCATAACTTGATCCAAAACAGACCTGTGGACAACCTTCCTGAACCCAACGTGCTTAAATTAATTTCCCCCAGAAAAAAAAAAAAAAAAGAGACCAGATCCGAAAGGGACCCAATGACAGTCAGTACCAATTTAAATAAGCCCGAGGATAATTAGACCCAAACCAAAGTGTAGTCAACCCGAACAGACCCAAACAGAGAGAGAACACCAACACTGGCGGCAGCATGATGAGCCACCAATTAACGAGTAGCGACACTTGTCATTTTCCCCTGCACTTCACAGTTTACACTCTCTGTCTCGAGTCAGAAAAACACTGCGTGGTGAGGGATGATAGCGAGCCCGCTTTGATCCACTTGGGTATTAGACATATTGACACACATATCTGAGACCCTCCGCTATCCTATGGGACCATACCTGACCTGATTAGACTAAAAAGAAATTTGGCCAGACTTTTGGCCAGTCAGGGTCAAGTCTGGCTCACTAGGAACCGAGTAGACCCAACGCCCACTCGCTAGTCAAACTCGTGTTTAGTCAAATTTTTAACTCACTCAAGGAAAATAAACATACTGTCTGTTAGTGTGATACTGCACACTATTGTAGTATTAGACTTTTAATGAAAACTGCTGGAAGATCTTAAGGATGGTTTCAAGTATCACATTTCTCATTTTCTGCTGTTACACATTGTCAGTGTGATTGCAGTTACATTTGCGAGTGTGCATGTAAATGTGTGTGTATGACAAGGTGTCCAAAGCCTGCCCGGGGGTTTTAAATATTCCAGGGGCCGACTGGAATTCACTAAGGAAAGTGAAATTGAGGTAAATGATTTGCCAGAAGGACAGACTTTATACACATGAAGGTCTCTCCTAAATTAGAAAGACGTGCACACAAAAGAGACCAGCATACACCATCCAACATGACATCCATGTGTTGCAGCAATTTATTAAATGTAATAGAGAAATTATTATGATTGTCAGATCAAGTTATTTCAGCAGCTGGATTAGTAGCCAGCGTGTAGCAAAAGTGCAAAGTGTAAGTGCAAATCTCCCACTTTGAGAACCTGTCTGGATAGTTTTAGTTGCGAGTTGGAGGAGGTGTGCTTTTGTGTCTCAAACCAAGGACCTTTCATTCTTGAGATGTTGACAGCATGTAGGGCACAGCTTATGACTGAGGCCGAGTATCCAGCGACCCCGAGTGCTCCTCTGCTGTCAGGTCTGCAGATCTGGCTCCAGGCTGTCTGGAATGTACTCTGAAGCTCAGCTGAGCTCACCAGCTCCAAACATGGTGCACAGGTCACTAATTCATGCTCTTTGCCACTTTTTCCTTAACGCTGCTATCCTATCCATTTGTGGTTCTTCATCCGGGGCTAAATGTATATGACCTTGCACTCATAACTGCTTTCTTTTAGTAACGAACACTGCATGTTCTTTTTTTATTATCTGTAGTGCTTTTCATAGATGAAAGAGATCAGAAGTCCTCAAAACAGACTTAAATTTTTAAGGAGCATATAGTAATTGTCTGCTTCTGTCAGCAAGAATGAGCATCTGCAATTAAGGTCAACCAGCATAATCTCTATTTACCTTACAACCTGTATTAACACAAAATGTCAAAAGTAAAGTCAAATTTTCACAATAGACAAAAAGCTAGTTAATTAGACTGGAGACCCATCAGAAATGTGAAGAGGTAATACTATACTATCACAATGCAAAACACTGGAATAATGTTATTACCTTGGCTAGAGAACAAGGCTTCGTAGCCCTTATAATTGAAATTTCTTGTGACAGCATTTGCTGGGTCACTGCATTGCCTTCCATCACTGGGCAAATGAAAATGAGAGTAGGCAGAGGAAAACTTTGTCACCAAATAGATGGAAGGTTTTCCTACCAAATAAGAAAGAAAAGGCCTGAGTACAGTGCAAAGTGACATTTAAATGCTAGAAATATCAGCAACTTACTGACCTGAGACATTGGTGTCAGTCATCAAATAATCATATTACACTTGGGTCATTTGTGGTTTTGGGATACTGATTGATTCTGTACAACCACCACTGACATTACACACTGTGTAAGTTCAAGTGCAGACATCCATAAAGAAAGGCTCCAACCATGATGAAAGCTATTTTTACTGTCAAAAGAATGCTGAGCAAACAGGAGATAATCTTGGATGCTCTCTGGCACCAGTATACTGTATATGCACTAGTCTCCTGCTAAGTGCGAATGTCCGCGGGCAATCTCTCCATCTGGCAGTACACTGCAAGCCAGACTGTCCCAGTCACTGCCCTGTCCCTCTCTCTCCACGCTGCAACCCAAAGACATGCACAGGGACAACAACTCGCCTCTTATCCAGCACCCCCCACCCCAGTCTTAGCATCGTCCTCTGTCCTTTGGGTCCTCCGGGCTCTTTGATAGTCTCACAGGCGACATATGTGAGTCTGATTAGCATATGGCTGTGGGGTCACTGCATTCCAGAGCCCACAGCAGGACATGGTAGGGAAGGCTGCAGGGAGGAGTGTAATTGATTCAGAGCAGTCTCTCCCTAAAGCATGGTGGTGACAGGGGACCCTAAAATAGTTGGATATCTTTAATGTATCTGACTTAGACCTTTTGGTGCTTGCAGTATTATAACAAAAGGGCTAAAATACAATGTTTGTATGTTTTGTCAAGATTGTGTTTTATACTATTTACTTGTATATTGTTGACGTAATTTATTTGGACCTAGCTGGATGGATGTGATATTTTCAAGGGAGCCAAATGTCTTGCCGGATAGTAAAGTCAGCATTCATTGCTTATGTATATTTCAGCTGGAGACAACTAAGTAATGAAATTTTTCACTGGCATCTGTGCCAGGTCTCAACTATGTATTAAAGTTGAAGAAGAAAAAAAAAAAATTGACAAAGGTGTAAATTAATTACAAGAAAACTATAAAAACTTAAGTTTAACAAATATCAAAGTAAAGCTGTGATTTTTAGCAAAGCAGACAGGTATTACTTCCTGCACTGCAATCTAATCAAAGCTAAAAGTGCAAAGATTGGGGCTGAGCATGTCTGAAGGGCAGTATGATCATTCATTCACTACGCAGACATGCAGGTAGAAAAATATGTTGAAAACCTTTAACATGTAAAACAGTATGGGTATATGTGAATGTACAAATGGATACATGGTCAGACATGTACAGTAAGAGAGCAAATGTCTGCACAGCTTTTATAAATGTTGGGCTATGCTTAACTCAAGGATCATAATATGCATTCATAAATTACTAAAGGAGTTGCTGGGGTTTAATACAGTTTGATTTGGTTTTTGGTTTCGACTAGTAAGCAAAAATGTTATGTTATCTTTGACATGCTGGGCGTTCAGACAGAAAACAGCTCTGTGTTTAAAAATGGAAAAGCAGCTGTGTTGTTCAGGCACCATGAGACAATGAAATCTTATCCAGAAAGTCCAGTTTGAGTAACAATCCATGAGTTTAAAGGCTTATCAGACACTGCACAGCGGTTTATAATACTATGAGACAGTATTTTACAATTCTTGAAAGTTATTACGGCAGCAAATTTTATTCTCTGTCAGAAATATCGCAAGGTAAACAGTGGAAATACACCATTGCCACAAAAGTTGAGCCTGGCTAGGTTCAGTTCTTTTGCTGTTAAAAGGTTTTTCACTTGTGTTAACCTATATAATTCTAGTGTGTCATGTATATGATCTTTGAGGGGATGAAAGGTAGGAGATTTTTGTCCCTTTTTATGTCTTACAATTGGACATTCAACAGTTTGCTGACAAACGTTTTACTTTGGACTTTTTACTTTGATGTGATAGTTCTAACAAAGCAAACCAGAGAGTTCTCACTCTTAAAATTCCGCAGTAGATGTACAGTGAAGTTATACCTGGTTAAGAAAAAAAAACAACGCATATTTTATCCTGGAGCAAAACTGGAGCAGCTCTTAAAAGAGAACTCAAGAGAGGGGCGATAATCCTCTTTTTAATTTTTCTTGGCTGAAAAAAAAATCAGTGGGCATCAAATCTAATATTTAACTTCTAAAGGCCACTGATTGCATCTCCAGACAGGTTTTGCCAGCACTATCTTTGTCAAATGCCACCTTAGATTCTTGTTAGCAGCCTTCTCTCTCATGGTCTTAACTTCTTAATCTTGGCAGAAGAAAACTCCAAATCGTTTTGTCAGATGATGTCCCAATACTTACTGAGTGAAAAAGGTCACAGCAAGAGCAGCAATGCTTCTTTCATGTCATATTCTGTCACGAGTCTCTCTACATACAGTGAAAGTATTTTACTCTATTTATGCAGTAACAATTGCAGGGGCTTACAGAAAGGTTAACTGTGAATTCAGTAGAAATACATATGCAGCCTCTGTTCTACATGGTGTATTTGGCAAATAATTTAGTACAGAGATCTAGATAAAAACAAAATTGCTTAAAGGTGGGGTCAGCGATTCTAATCCAATACACTTTTTGTCAAATTCAGCGAATATCTCCTCACGGTCCACTAGCTGTCCGTTCTGTGTGTGCGCTGAAAAAATACATACATAAAAAAATCTACTCTATGTAAATGTATGTAAAAAATAGAAACCATCACAATTAATGCCATCATAAGTCACTTTAATGTCACTAAAATGTGACAATCCGTTCACTTCAGAACATGAGATGGGAGTAGAGTACAGTGTTTTTGGCATCCTTCTCAGGTATTATATCGATATTAGCAATCTTGCTCATTTGCACAGAAAATAGTCATTGGATTGATTGTGTGGATAATGTTATGTGCTCATTGTCGGACAGAATTGCACCAATGTGTCGCTCCTCATTGAATATGTCGCACGAGGTCCTTTATTGCAAAGCTGACATCGTCAAAGCAATGTGCCTTTATCTCTTGGGAGGCTTACAGGGCCAGGGCATGATTGTCTCTCTGAATTAATGGCCCTCTGTTCGAGTGAAAACTAGAACAGCAGCATAATTAAAATCCACTCTATATTCCGCAATAGCTCCCTTGCTTTACCAGGTGAGCAATGCTTTGCCACCCATTGCCCTGGGTGTCTTTGCACTGCTTGGGTGGGTTTCAGTTCAAATCAAATGGAATCAAACTGTATGTTTAAAACAGAATAAATTAGTTAAATGTGATAAAGGGTCAGTAGAGATTGGCAAATTTAAAGTCAAAATCGTACTTTACTTTTTAAGTCCTCAAAATGTAACATGTAACAGCCAACCATCTTTTTGGTTCCTTCTGCACTTTGAATGATCTGCTGTTTATCTAAAGCTTTGGAGGTTTGGTTTGCAGTTCTTTGGCCATTTTGTCCATCGGCAGTATTTTAGGCAGTATATGTTGTGTACTCTGCCTCTGCTTTTGCCCTGTCCCTGTAGCCCATGTTTGCGATGCCAGTTTAATTATTCATTAAAACTTCAGTCAATCATTTAGGGTTGTTGTCAGACATCTCATAAAAAGCCCAACAACTGACATTCAGCAGGGCACAACAAAGACAGAAATCAATATTCCAATATTGTCAAAGGACATTGCAGCAAGGTTTGCCTATCATTTTGTAGACACACTGGCAGCAATATGGGTGCCACATCTCTTGACTGTGTATCTACTCTTTTATTTTCTGCATCTGATTTGCCTTGAAGCATGTGGATGTATTATCCAAACTGGACTTCCTTCTTATATTTCATGTTCTACCTCTGACACGTTGCCCCTTGCATTTGTTAATGCCACTGCATTAGTGTTTTTGGTCTGAACGCAGCCTTACAGTTGTGTTTTCAACTAGACATACCACTAGCATGTGGACACTCTGACATTGAAGACAGTTCCTTGTAGCTCAACTCCTCAAAGGTTTGTTGTGGGGAGAGGTGAACAACGAATGCCCCCACCCACTCTTCAAACCCCTGAGCCTCAAAGGCAAGGCCAGGTGATGGAACAGGTCAAAGCCTTTAATTACCTGAGAATAGAGATAGGCTGCCCTCTGTCTTTTCCCCCAAAATGCTGACACAGTGTGCAAGAAGTCCCAGTACGGCCTGTTAGTAAGAGATTTAAAGCTCCAATTCATGATTGGTGTACAGAATCCCTTTTCGCCCCAACTGTCAAAGTCCATATGGTTCAGTTTTCAATTGCGGCACATGCAGTGGAGTCCACATGGTCCAAGCTGAGTTGGCAGACTAGTGTTAGAAAATACATTTTAACAGCTGTCTGCGAGTCTCTTATTGATTCACTATTACATCCTGTTACAACTTTGTCTCCATCAAAAGCAACTCAAAACTCTTCCAGGTCATCAACCATGCAAGTAAAATACTATAACTAGCACTAGACAGTGTTGGTTGGTGTCTGTCAGAGGAAAAGCCACTCTCGAGTCGTCACATGGGACTTCTCTCTCGCCTCCATCAGTTGTTTCTAGCACTCCCATTGGGTCACAGTTGTCAAGTCCCCATGGCCAAGACAAACACAGGCTCATGAGAGATTTTAATCCTCAATTCAGACTGCTGTCAGTATCATAAACATATAAAATATCAGATAGAAGATACTTGCATGTCAACATTACTGTTTGCACTGCCATATTTGCTGTTAGAATTGTTGTCTGATGTCTTTTTACCCTATGGCTGTCTTTTATTTGTTCGGTGTACTGGCAACAGTACTGCAAAAGATAGATTTCTGTAATGTTGTAATGCATGATGGCGTTTTCTGAATCTCAAGTTTTTAGCTTTTAAAAATGTATGGTCGGTGCCATGTCATGGCCACATCTAACTCTACCTTCTCAAAGAACAACATCTGTTCTGCACTTACAAGAGTTGAACTGTATTGAATTGGTTGGCCCTGATTAAGTCAGCAAACCTTATTATGCCAGGCTGGACTTATTGCTCGGCAACTTTTTTGAGGAAAATGTTTGAGGAAAAACTTGCTTTGAGGTAGCAAACGGTGTATTATTTCAGTATGCTGCCTTTGAAATTATCCACAGAAATATTTAATATATTTGGTTGCTATTGTTTGGGTGATATTTTATTTATAATTGACTTGTTGCACCTATGTCACGCATCAGCTTATACTGATATACGGATAGTTTAGATTAATTCTAAATGTATGGTGGTTGTTGCTCAAATTAAATAAATGTACATTCACTGGATTCAAACAGATTTAGATTTGCACTTAAATTCCCTTTAACTTAAATTTAGCTGAAATGCGGAGAGCATAATGAGTCAAGTATCAGTTTTATTCATAAAAGTTTTTTTTTTTTTGTTTTTTTTTATTGGACCAAAGCTTGCATCATTTAGCCCAATTCATTTTTTGTGTCAGAACCTGTGGTCACCCTGCCATGTTTACTTCACATGTCAGTAATTCTCCAGGTGGATGCCTTTGCTCCCATGGCTTTTGCACACGTTCCGCCCCTTCTGGCAGAGCGTTAGGTCATTAGAACTAGATGGCAGCGTTGCAGAAAAGGCAGCCCCCAAACTGCCACTCTCCCTAGATAACAGGCCTTCTCTCCTTCCCTCACTCTCATCCTTTCTGTCTCTATCGCTCTCTCCCAGACCATCCACTCCCTCCCCTCCACCCTCTCTCTCCTATCTACCTCTCTTACGCTTCATCTCCTCCTCCCACCTCTGTCTCTGACTCTCTTTGTGTCTCTCTCTGTCTCTTTTACTTCCTCTCTCGCTCCCTGTCATCATCTGTATGTTTCATTGCTGGATCATGTCCAATACCCACCTAGATGCCCCTGTGGACCAAAGGCGCTCTCTCCCTTTCTACTAATGACCTTGCTCAGTGTGGCTAGTCAGTGGTGGGTTGTGGTGCTGCTGATACCAAAGAAGAGGGCCCAACGGCTCCTAAGGAATAAAAGATTAATTTCCTTCTTTTCCTAGCGGGTGAGCGAGTGATGTCCCCATGGGGAACACTGTAGATAATGATGCAGAATTGACATCATTTGTTATGTGGCTCAGATGTTTGATACAAAGAGTAAGATTCTCAATGCAGCTTTAAACATTAATTTGTCACTTGAGGAGTGTAAAAAGAGAGACATCAAAGATGGACATTTATGTTCCAATATTAAGTAGTGACATTAAAGATGAGGACCTTGCCATACAATGATAAGTGGCATGTGAATGCACATGCCTTGAGATTTAATCTCTTGCTGTTTACGTATGAATAATTTATCCAGTTGTGACTGAACATAAAGGACCACTTTATTGATTTTACATTTTGTAAGAACAGGACAATGTTCATGTCAGAGAAATCCAGCCATCCATCCATTTGTTAAACCGCTTATCGTGTTCACGGTCACAGGGGGCTCTGGCCTATCTAAGTACACATTGGGTGAGAGGCAGACCCTGGATAGGTCACGCATCTGGGCTAACAAATATAGACAGCCAACTACATTCACACACACACACTGTTCTGGAGCTTTTGACCATATCACACAGTCCTCAACATCAAATTCAGTTTGTTCAATTGCCATGGAACTGTAGATGTTTAAACTTTTCATGATTCCTGACACCTCCGGGACTTCTCATCCATGCTGACTGAAAATTTGGGGGTCAAAGATCATTCTTGACCTTGGACACAGCAGGAGAAAAAAACAATGTCACCACAAGGTCCGTTTTAGTAGCTGTTCTGGCACTTTCGAATGTATCAAACGGTCCTCATCATCATCATCATCATCTACTGTTCCATGGCAATTAAACAAACTCTGCTCAACTTTTTCCTCCTGTTTTCAAGGTCAAGATTGAACTTTGAGCCCCAATTTAAGGATGTAGTTTGGATTGCATTATATTGTGTCTGTGTTATTTGGTTCACCGACAAAAACCACCTACAGGGAATGAGAAATCATAAATAAAGCGTAGGCTAAACAGTATCAAGAAAGATTCATTTCTATTTTGGCTCCTATTGACCTCACAATTCTCTTTACCAGATGAAACTGTGAGAGTTTGAAATATAAACTAATATACTAAAATCACTAAGATGTTTTCTTGCCACTGTTCAGCCTGTGACTGCACCATCTCATGTAGGATTTAGAAAAGAGCCTTCCCGTGAGAGTTCTGGAAACTGTAATGGTGAATATAAGCATCTCAATCGCTAAATACACAGAAACAACACTGAATCTGTATAATGGTCCTATAAGTCCGGTAACGTTACATTCCCACCTAGTTTTTCATCAGGCCCACATCAATTAGATGCAAACCACATTAACCTGTAGAATGAGGAGCTGCTTCTTAACTAGATTAATTATGGTACTTTCCTCTTTGCATCATAAAGACCATGCTTCTGATAAATTGCTCATACATTAGAGTTGTGTAAAGACCGTTAATCGTGTCCCGATGTTGTTGATGAATCATTGCTCCTTGACTACACAGGGTTCCGTGAGGTTTAGATGAAAGTGATTCCTTGGCTGAATGCAATGAAATGCACTTGGCACTACCACCACCAACATCCCATCAGAACTAATCCCTGCAGTAAAGGAGATTAGAAAACTGGCACTGCACTGTCTTGATGGTTACACTCCCAAATTGACTCTATGGGCGAAAAGAGCAGAGCTTGTTGATTTGTGGAGTTATTTTCTCTGAGACACAACTGCAAGGTCAAGTGCTGTCAAAACATTATGTTAGGCAGTGATATAGCTGGAGCACACTGGATGTAGTGTACCAGTATCAAAGGTCCTCTAAATGATGACTGTACCCCTGCACTGATCCATCACCATAATGCTAATCAGGCTTGTCCCCATGGCAAGAGGCAGCTTCCAGCCACATCACTTGAAAAGCCTCATTTGAGCCAGCAAGCCATTTAGGCTCAATTCCCCATGAATTATGGCTTGATTTAGGAATTCTCAGTTCTTATGGCTTTTAGATGATTTAAAAATCCATGAGGAATGTAACACAGTTACATAATTGCTGGGCAGACATTTGTCTTGTTGATACATTTTTGACCACGGTCTGAGGCAGAGACATTGCTAGTAATATTCAGCTAATATCACTAGCGTGCATGGGGAGCCAGTGTTCCATGCCAGCAGCATGCAAACCATTTATCTCTCTTACGCTGTGCATGGCATCTCTTTTGGGTAAGCAGTAATTTATACCACAGGCGATGACAGGCAGAAAAATACCTCACATGTTTTCAAAGGCGATACGAGAGGGGCTTGTCTAAACGTCCCTGTCCTCCATCTGTCTCCATTGGCCTTTCGATATGCACACTTGAATCTCTTCATCCGAGGCTCTCTGGCACCGGTATCCTGTGGATGGCCCTATAGGCAGACAGGCAGAGAGCACTTCACTTCCTCCCACACTCATCTGCAGATTTGAGTGGTGGGATGTGGCCAGGGGGATGCGCAGTGGGACAGATCATTTAGAAGTAATGTATCACTAGAATATAATCAGCCAGACTCACAGGAAAGCAATTTCACTCAGCTAAGGTGATACTACTTCTTTGTAACCAATGCTGACACTGGTTGATTTGATGTAAATTGTAGAGAAATCTGTAATTTG
Source organism: Macquaria ambigua (assembly GCA_008360985.2). NCBI lineage: Eukaryota > Metazoa > Chordata > Actinopteri > Centrarchiformes > Percichthyidae > Macquaria > Macquaria ambigua. Next base: position 108,568 of record VMKM01001153.1, on the reverse strand, counting down.
TTGAAACATTTCAATTTCAAAATAATGGATAAGATTGCAAAAAAATATATGCTCTACTTGTGTCAAGTGTGACAAGTTACTGAACGTTGCTCACCAAGGAAAAACCTGAATGAATGAGTGGAATAACAAAACAAAGGTAGATTTTTCCATAAAGGACATGAGGCGTCACTGGAGGGTTTGATGAGCATGAAAATGATACGAATCATATTCTATGGCCTTCACACTCATCAGATCACTACCCATTTGAACAACTATGGGACCTTTCGGAGTGATGTGTTAGACGGCGCTCTATATCTCCATCATTAAAATATCAAGTGAAGAAATATGTTTTGGAAAAATGGTGTTCCATGCTCCAGTAGATACTTCTATGCCAATTAGGTGAATTAAAGCTGTTCTGATGGCTCATGGTGGGTCATCACCTTACTACAGTCAAATCAAACAAAACTATATTTTTGTTCTATTCAACAGTACAAGTCTTACGTATAACACACAACAGCCTTCTTGCCCAGCATCACTTGATTTGACACCCATAACACAGATGAAAGAAGTAGTCAAGGTACAGTAACGACTGTGCCGATCCGGCTAGCAAATGTGATAAAAGTGGTTTTTTTTTTAGTGGCTTTGACATGTGTCAACATTGGCAAATACGACAGTTTGTGAGCTTAGATAGAGAAACATTAGCCAGAAGGGTTTTGATATGCCACATACACTGCTAGTATGTGTTACCCCTCACTGTACTTAGAGGATTACTCCAGTGATGTAGTATTGCGCTTACGTAAAATTAGTGGACTTGAAAGACATAGTTTAAGAAAAAGAATGGTCAAAATCGAGGCAGCAGAAGCTGTGATATCCTGACTTTTAGTCTCCTGTAAGGGTAAAGCTCCAAAAACGCTGGATCCTACATTTCCCGTAATGCAACTCAATAGTGTTTGACTCTCCCTGCTGGGTAAACACCCATGTCCTTCAAATTCCACACCTCCAGTTTGTAATACAGTCTCAACTAACTAACCCTAACCCTGATGACATCATCAGAGTTTAGAAAAGCTCCTTTCAGAGCCACAGAAGACACTATACACCTGTTTTTACATACTGAGTAGTCCTTCTCATGACGAGTAAACTGATCTTCATGTGTTTTATTGGTGGAGTGCCCCTTTAATTTATCAGCGGTCATTTGATTTCAGTTTGCCTATCTCTACAGGAGATATGGAGACAAAACAACACTGAATAAATAAATTAGACAACAGCAAACCGGAACCTCTAAAACTAACAAACTATGACAACAGAGTATTAATCCAGAGCCTCAGGCATGTCTGATGTAGGCCTGCCTCCCTGTAGAAATGGGCTTTGGCTGTGTGGGAGAAAAACTGGCTCAATTGTCAGAGGCTAAGTGCTAAGGCAACACTGTTAGTCATCGATTGCAAGCAATAAGGTGGAGGGTCACATGCTGTTTCCTGCGGGAGCCTGTGCGTTCTCTTGTGTTTAGCTGTGTGTGTGTGTGTGTGTGTGTGTGTGTGTGTGTGTGTACAAATGGAAATCTTCTTGAAGGTCTCACACAAAGTAAGAAAGGGCGCAATCATCCTTGCTTGTAGAGAGCACCATTGCAACTGAGATGCTATAGAGCTATTTGATTTAAACATGCTTTTTCACTGCAGATTGTTGTTCATCTTGATTTGGTTGCTATGGCTGGTTGATTCCCGCTCAGGCCAGCCAGCCTCAAAATGTATTCACTCTTAGCATTGTGAGATGTTTTGGATGAAAGCATCCACCAAATGGGATATGCCGTCATTAACTACCTCCCAGTGCTGGAGATTTTCCAAAGATGTGCAGTTTTCTTAATACCTGAACCATGATGTTTCAAACAAAGATTTGGCACATACACGGTCTACATTAAATCTGTTTTTCACACTAAAAAAAATAATTTGGTGTTATGTCAAGCGTAGGCACAGGCAGAAACAAATTACAGTCCTGTTTTGTATTTTGACATGAACATCAATCAGCAAATGGAGAAAAAAGAAGACAATGCTGTTTTTGCCCAGCATGTATTTTGAGTATATTTGTCACTTTTTTTTTTTTACAGTTACATTAGTCCTTAAATCCATATTTGTTTGAGTGTTGCTCGAGCACCCAGTGTCTCTACCAGTGTGATTCTCTCTGCTATTTTTCAATTTAAAAGCTTTATTGTTTTCATGACCCGCTGGTCTTTAAGGCCTTCTGTAAAAAATGAAAAATGTGAAAGCTTACCAAGCATAATGGCAATTTAACCGTCAGGGCAGGTATCTTACACACAACTGTTCTAAATTGCACGCATCAACAGCAAAGTGCAACAAAACCACAATTGGACAAGGCTTCACCTCCTATTGCGGTTAGCAGGGAAACAGGAACATGGCGATACGACAGGTATCTTTGTTCATCTCAGGGTTGACAATAGAGCTGCCTGCAAATGTGACAGTCTAGTCAGTTAGCATTTAAATTCAAGTCCACATGTCCTTGCCAGTATGAAAGAAAGGGAACATAAAATCATGTCACAGTTAATCTGATGGACAGCATATAAGTGACCCAGCATACTGTATTTCTAGGGAATTATCTATAGAGTTCCATATGTGCATAAAAGATGTTGCGTGGCAAATACTGCATAGACTATAGATATTTCGCTTCATCCTTCACAATGCCAATTAAACAACCACATATTAATCTATCAGAGCACAAGCAGTGAGAGCGATTTGAATGAGGTATGTGAGGCTTTGCTATATATTTCTCCTTTAGTAATTAATTGTATTAAAGACTAATTACAGTGAGGTGTAACTACTGTATTACTCTCTGGAGCTGTTACTGAGCTTTTCTTTTATTCCCAGTTTTAATGTCCATTCCTTAATTGGCTTTCTTTTAAGCAGCACACACATAGTTGGAGTCCCAAGGGCAAACCACCCTGCGGTTAAACCTGCATCCCTATCTCTTTGCTTCATTGTAGCACAGTCTGTGGAGGAAATCCCACTCCTATATACTGTACAGTAAATGCATATTTATGGGCTCAAGCAATAGGTATTCTTCACATTCAGTGTTTCAGTAACTATGGCAACAAGACATTTGCTGCTTGCTTTTATGAAATGGTGACCGAGGCTTAGTCTAATGAAACTGTATTTTCTAGATTAGTCCAACATCACACAAAATCTAACTATCACTGCTTGAAGGTGTGGATCAATTTGAGGATTTGATGAACTGCTGTCTTGGCTGTCACAGGCTTTCCTTTTCTGCAGGATGTTGTGCACACTGTATGCACACTACCATAACACACTACCATAACAGGCATATAATGAGTCCTCTGCAGACTAAAAATACACACACAATTTGATCTGTCATACAAAGTAGTTTTAAATACACATTTGTGTCAGTTTAGCCTGAGATAAAGTGCAGTTGCTGTACATCACTAAAGGAAGCACACTGATTGGCTGGGTGGCAAAAGAGTACAGTCCCTGCCAGCACTGCTTCTGGCTTGGCCTCATTGAGCGCAATGGTCAGCATTTTTAAGTGGGAAGCCTGTGAGGGATCATGACCTTTTTTAATCACATAGGGACTCCTCCTTGTTGGTGCCCCCTGTTATGTCACTGCCTCCTTCTGGCTACACGGTCTCCAGGCCAAAGTAAGCAGGAACAACTAATTTGCCATGTCTAATGTGTTTTCACTGCCATGATATAATTAAAGCCTCTTTTTGATCATATAATTGTACTTTCAAAGGTATTAATAGTATAGCGGTACAACAAAAGGGCACGTTAATAGAGTATAATCATATAGAAGAGCAGAATCATAACCTCATCTCTTTTTGTCCGCTTGGCAGCAGTTTGTAGCCTACAGTACGGTGGAGCAGTGATCTGCTTGCAAAAGATGCTCATCACAAAAGAATAAATTAATTATGTTCCTTAGAAATTGCTGGGTTACTATTCACAATGCTGCAATTTAATATTTTTTAAGTTAGATAATTAATAAGACCTTATAGCCAAAGTAAAATATTGAGAGTTATAAGCCCAAATAAACTCAATTGAATTAAATAAGAGACATATTATTTAAGTGTTTGTAAGTGGTGTATTGTTATTGACTATGTAATAAGGTGAACTTGTACAAGACTTTTTGCATAAATTACTGTTTGATTTTAAGTGAGTTTTGTGTGTACAACTGTTAAATGTTTAGCAATCGTACATATAAATACTTTATTTTACATAAATAAAACATGAGCACAGTCCGGGACAAAAATGGAGTATTTAACCGTTTCACAACCAAAAAGTTTCAAAATTCTAACAGCTATCTACTTTAAAGCTACAGCTATCTTGTGTCACATGTTTTTAAAGCCTTGACTGAAACCAGGGGAACTCCAAAGGATGATAACAGCCTTGATAAGCAAATATAAATAGCTGGTGTCTGATCTAGAATGATTAGAGCGCCCTGTAAGTAGCCACATACATTTCAGTGGTTTAGTGGAAAACGCAGGAGAGTCCACCTTTTAACAAGGAATCATCTATCATGGTCAGGAGCTGACAGTACACACCTGCTTTCCTCTGTTTGACAAGTCTCGCAGAATTTCCTCAGTGACAGGTAGACACATGTCCTTAGACACTATACAACACCAATGTTGCTGATTTCAATTTCTGATTAACCACCATACCATTATTTGTGTTGCAGATAAATGGGGAACTGGCAACTGCTGTTTAGGTGTGCATTCGATTTTACAAGCCTGCGAAACAGTGATAGCTGTAAGAGCTACCATCATGAAAACATATTAAACTCCAATTTATCTACCAGGAACGCACAAAAGGTGATTGATTGAGTAATGATAATGTAATTTAAGTAACACAGATGGTTGTTACCAATGGGTTTTATATTGTACCTTGCAGAAATGAAGTGTCGTCGTGCTATTTTGCAAATGGGTAAATGTAATTATTCCTCTATTTTTTAACACTGCAGCAGAAAGTCTCTGAGTTGTTCTCACCAACAGAAAATACATCATGATTAGAGAAAATGTACAGGTAATATTCACTTGTACTACTCAAAGAAGTAGTAAAAGCTACTGCTGTGAATTGGGTATCATAGTCAATTCAGATCAAATTCAAGTGTACAAAAATTAGCTTCACTATTTCCCAGGTGGAAATATAGATCAAGGGGAGGTGGCAGATTAAAGACGGATTTTAAGCCTTAAAACTATTGAGACATAGGTCATACACAGGTCTATTCCTCCATATTAATAAGGTGTTTTTAATTTGTCTTTACACTCAGTGTTGTATATTAGTACACTGTGTTTACCCCATCTCCTGTAAGAAAGTTTGACAAATTGGCTGGACTTTGGCTGCCAACAGTGCTAAGATCAGCCAATTATTTCAGCAGCCGGAAATGATGACGAGACAAAAATATAAGTGAACAAGCTGTTCCTCCAGCTGATTATGAAGCTACCTACTGAGAGAAACTAGGTGCCACAGTCCACCTCACGTCCTAAAATATGCATAGTGAAATTCCCTCTGCATTTATAGTATCACTGAAAAAGTAATAATGATACAATAACAAAAAATGGTCTGCTTTTTGCATGTCACATGTTCATTTACAGCTGTCCAAACATAAGGAAGTGAAATTATAGGTTACATGGTGAATCTTGACATAGTTCTCATTTAAATGTGAAATACCATGAGCAGTTTTTGTCTCGGATACTTGACTGCTAGGCATTTAACTTATGTTTGAGTGTTTACATTATATTTCAGTCCTGGTTTTTAATACATTTACACACACATAAACATACATAACAGCTAAACAACAGCACAGTAAGAGCTACTGTAGATGGCATATTTGTAATTCATTATAAATCAATTTCAAAAAAACTATTTCAAAGCACTAAAACAGTTCCGTGATCCCTCACAGGCTTCCCACTAGCAACACTGCAAACTGAGTTCAGTGGAGCACTCGGTCAAGCTGACAGTCATTGACATTGTGTGCATTTCTGATGTTGTTGGTGGTTCAAACTTTTAGTAAAGTGTGTGATGTTGTGGCGTACTTTTATTTATTTAAATTTACTTATATTTGTCCCCGGCTCCTCCTGTCCACATGTCGAAGCGTCCTTGGGCAAGACACTGAACCCTAAGTTGCCGATGGAGGCCAGCACCTTGCATGGCAGCTCTGTCACCATCGCTGTGTGAATGGGTGAATAAGTGCTTTGGGAACCGTTAAGGTTGAAAAGCGCTATATAAGTGAAGTCCATTTACCATTTTGTTAATTAGTTATTTTTTCAGCTGCTTTTCATTTTCATTTTCTTTCCAAACTCAAAACGTCTTTCCCAGTCGAGCTTGGCTACAGTCCAAACAGTTATAATCTAGACCAGAACAGGCCCAATCGCAATGCTCTTCAAGAGTTAGGTGTTGTAGAGGAAGGGGATCACATGTTGTTGGGACCCGTCGGGTTCAGGTCAGGTTGCTGAACTTTAAACTCTTTTATCTTTAATCAACTCTAATCTAATGCTGTCATGGCTCAAGTACATGACTAAATGCCCTTAATAATGACATTTTAAAAATATGTTAATACAATTATGTGTTAAATATTGTTATAAAAAGTATACACCAGGGGTGTCTACAGTGCTTTCCTGATAGTCTGACTACGAGCCAAATTGTTCTCAGGCCCCGACGCAGCATGGCCTCATATTTCTGAGGATGACAGGGACTGTTCTCTGGCTGGAAGGTCGCAGGTTTGTTTCCCTCCACAGCCAACCTTGAACAAGAAATGGTTGTCAGTGAGTCAGTGATATGCATATAGTACATGTTTTTATGGCTCTGGTCAGATATGCTCTTGTCATATATAATGTAGAAAAGTTACTTGATCCTAAGGATTTTCATTAATTTGCTCTACATTCAGTTTAACAAGTGAATAATTTAAGTAATAAGCCCCCATTATGAGCTTAAGAACGTGAGGGATAACAAATGTGTTACACAAATTATTGTAATGAAAGGCATCCTCTTGCACAGAGAGATTTTAATTATTTGATTTAAACTAAAAAAAAAAACTATCTTTTTAAAATCTGGTGGGTGAATGATGGACATTCTTGATATGTTGGATTTTCTCAAATGTTACCTTGAAAAGTTGAGTCATTTCATCCATATCACTAAAAAAGTTTCAAAATCATGGAGACTGATATCTTAAAACACTCTGCAGATAAAACCAAAACTATCTTTTTGTGATTTGGATTTGAACTGACTCAAAGAAAAATCTTTTGACCAACTTAGGTGATGAGCATGTATAAAAAAAAGGTTGTTTTATGTAAAAACTCTGACAAATAAAGTATCACCCAAGTATTTTCATTTTTGAAACGTAAACGTTATTACATCGTTTTTTTTTTACATTCTATTTTGCTGTTTAGGCTTGTCTAGGTGTTTCAAATGTGTTATAAACCAGGTGTATTTTAAAGTGTTTATACCAAATTGTCACCATTTACAAAGCCTGTTTTTCTTCCAAGTAAGACATGTGGCAAATGACCCTTGTTCTGTCAGTAATCACTGCAAAGCTGGTTTTCTTGATTTTTTTTTTTAAAACAAATTAGGTGGTAAGAAATAGCTCCCAGCCTAACCGTCATCATGCTGTGAAACCAATCCAACTACTGAACAGTTTCAAAAGCAACCATCTCTCACCAGAAAGACAGACTATTTTATGCGTTTTCCAAATATTATGAATTTAATTGAAGTTTCTATTTAACTGGTGTACTACTATGAAACTACTACACGGAACTATTTCTGCAAAAGACCAGATGCAGACCCTACACAATTTCAACACAATGGTGAATGAAAGTATCATCCTGTGCAATGAAATTTAAATTACACACAAGCTCTTGGAGAGCTATGCTTCTTTTGTTTTGTGATTCGATTAAGTTTGCATGTGGAACAAGCCAGAAGAGATGGATTGCTGAGCCTGCGGCAGGAAGACCTGAAATGATAATGTTGGAGGTTTTTCTGTGTTGTCAGGATCTACTGTTCCCAGGAGGGCTGGTTTTTGGTTTGCAGTCTAACATAAAGCTTCAATGGACAGTGTGTAAAAGTAAAGCTTTCTTCATGTAACACAGAATTTCAAGGTCTTTTCAAATGAGAGACTTTTTCCTATGATATAGTTTTTGTCGCCCCACCCTGATTTCAAAACATAAATATAGGCTAATTAATGCTTTTAAACTTTGTGGTTCTGCATCTCCTCTGCATATTTGAAAGGTCCAATATACATATACATCATAGAAGCATATTAAACCACAATCACAGGGCTTTTTCTCTGCAGTATTTCATAACGTAGGCTACTTGATTATGCCGACATGCTGTGTCGGTGTGTGCATTTCTGGAATGTTACTGAATAAAACGCTGAGGGAGAATTCTAAATATGTTATTGCTGAGGGGACAAAACAGACATAATAACAGTAACTATGGCTGTGGTAGAGCAGCACGTTGTGGAATTGTGTAGCTACATATAGCTTTCCTCAACATGTTACCTGCTGTTTCGGTCGTTCACTGAACGTTTAAAATCTGCAGTGAAGTGAACTGTATAATCTCAATGCAGCGTGACGAGACATCGCATCCCAAGCCACACTGCTGTAGTGGGTTTACTTGCATGTGAGCTGTGTGTGAGATGAGCACCCATTACTTTGGCATCATAGTCAGATACTTAATATACCCATCCAGTCACCCTGACCTCTTTTAACTGTTGCTCGAATGCCATGAAATTTTTGAGGCAGATGAAGTTTTTCTGTGCAGATTTATATAATAGCAATTTCAGACATTGTAGTTGTTGTTTTGCAAAAACAAAATCTGCTCTTTCATGCAGAACTGTACTCTAATAGAATTTTGCTGTTCATTTTAATGTTCATTCTGATTATTGCTTTGGTGTTATATTTAATTTTAAAAGTCATAAAACTTGATGGCATGCGCTAATTTGAACTAAGTGATTGGGGAACCACTAAAAATACATTTTAAACCACTAACTGCGTTTTATAAACTATCATTTCCTGGCCGTTCATCCATCATACACGCACCTGTAGTTCCTTCCAGTATTATACATGGAAGGTGTCACGCCTGGTCTTGTGACACAGGGCTGACACCTGCTCACTACCTTTTAAATTAATGTTTTCACACTTTAAGGCATTTAGTAGACAGCCTTCTGAAGAGTTTTATTCCTATTTAGCTTTTTACTTTCTTTACAGAAACATTTCCTGAGGCACCCACCAGTCCCCTGAGAAGACTCATGTAGTGCGGAAAAGACAAATTATGGACTGTGCCTTTAAGTTCAAGTTTGCATTTCAAGATGGAGCAGTTCTATTCAGATATTCTCCTTCAGCAGGAGTCATAAAACACAGTTATTGGGGAGGGGGGGCTTGCGATTCATTTGAGGAAAACCTTTTACTGACACACTTGGTATTTCTCATCTCATTATTGGGGCTGATTATAATTCATAGGCTATATTAAATGTCAGAGAAAGGCCATGGATTGTTATGCAAATGTTAAGCATAGAATGTGTTCTTTCATTCAGATTTTTTCCCCTCCACTTGGTCAGAAAAAATAAGGCAAATGCCAGTAACAATTTAATAGTATGTTGAAAACACAAAGACTCACCCCATTTGGATTAATCCGTGTCAACTTGACAGTTTGTCATTGTTCAGCATAATTATCTTTTAAATAATCAGCTGTAAGAATGGAATAGATAAGAGAAATCAAGTCATAAAATGTGTTTGCTACTGTACAATCAGACACGAAATGCAAACATTAAAAACATTATTCGTTCTGTAGCAAGTGGCTTTAAACTAAACACAATGCAAGATTTATTTTTCTTTCTTATGAGTCAAGTATTGTCCCTAAAATATAAATTTAATCTCTCAGGCTTGATGTACAGTAGATCAAAGCAGGAAGAGAAGAAAAAGACATGTGCTTTCAGACAGCGCTACTTTCACCAAACACATTGGTTAGTCCTCATCCTGTCTTGTTATGTTAAGTAAAACATACTGTTTGAACACGTGAACAATAAAGCAAGAACATCGACTGGTGAAGATGCAGATTTTTTTTGCCTGGTACCTGAAGCTTTAGCCTTTGTCTTTTAGCATGATAGCATGTATGTAGCCATCAAGTACATATAGAGTATGGAGGTGTAAACATTAAAAACTCAGCCAGACAGTTTTTAATTCAGCTGACAAAATTGACGAGCGCCGACTAGAAATGAGAAGCCTCCATTTGTCTACCGCCGTCTGAAATCAAGGACCCTTTGTCTCAAAAAGTACTAAAAGTAAGAATTCCAAGTGGTATATGTACCACTTTTATCATTTTAAATCACATTATGTGCTGTTCAAGAACGAAATGTTTAACTGGCGTAGTAACAGTAACTAAGGGGGGCGGGGCTTAGCAAAATGTCAGTTACATCTGTTCCCAAACCAGTTTTAACTCAACATGACTCACCTTGATTTTTATTTCAGTGGATGACTATTGTTGTGCAGTACAGGCTGTTTTTAATGTATGCCTCTGACCTTGGACACAAATTGGTTAAATAAAGGGGAATCCAATTGAAGCAGGTACCATGTGATACAGTCACAATTGTACTCTCTTTGTAAATTTGGTATTTCTCTACTCTTTAATTTGTGACGGTGCAGAGTTCATTGGATTAACAAAGTTCTAAATAATTAAGCCTCTAGAAATTGGAGAGGTAGTGATGAGCAATCTGCTGCTGATCTGACGCTTGATTAAAAGCAAGGACGAGAGCTAATTCATTGGCCTTTAATTCCAATGGCAGGCTCATTACCCTTAAGAAAGCGGAGAGAAGTCACAGAGGTTTGCAAGCATTGTTTGGCTTCCTAGGGGAGGCGGCGAAGAATGATAATACTCTTTTGGTATTTTTCTTTGGTACTTTCTCTGCATCATTATGCAAGCTTAATAGAGCCCCGATGAACAATGAGGGCTTTCCATTCAGTATAGTCACTGTAACGGCCTTATTTTTGCTGTTGTACAACCAGCTGCCTCACATAATGGCCGAGGTGGGGACAAACAGCAAAATAAAGCTCATGGACAAATTTTACAATTTCATCAAAGTGTGATTTAGTTTTGACCATGGCTGTAAAGGCCTGTTAAACAAATGGGAAGCCTGCAAGCAACATCTGGCGCATTAAAACTGACCCCCACATAAATCTGCTCTGGACTGGAGCACTAACAGGTATCAGCAAATGGAGTTAACTGATTTAAAAAGTAATTTAAGGCCTTTTATGAACCTCTATGCATATTTTGGGTAATGAAGGAGAGTTGAACTACTTCTCTTTACTTTGAATTTTATTTCTGTCAGTGACAGTGATTTGAAGCTCAATAGTATATTCTTTTGTATTCACTCTGATCACTTTGAACTTCATAGACAAAACCTTCTAAAAACGGAAATACTTACATTGTCTTATTGTTGTAAGCTTCAGTGTTTGCAATGAACACAAAGTTAAAGAAAATACAATTAATTGCAAAAATTGTAAAGTGTAACTGATCAGACATTCCATACTTGTGAGATAATTTATCTAACACGCCAAACATTATCTACTTGTAATTTTTATTCTTTATAACGATGATGCCACATAACACTAATTTTACAGCTGTCTTAGCTTTAAATGACTCGTAGATTTGTGATGATGACGGCAATTAGCAAACAGAACAGATGCTGAAATGTGTATGCAATGCCCACATTTAAAAGCATTATCAAAGTCATTCTCTACCAGATGTTAGCTCCTCCTTGCTGATACGTTCATTTAGACCAGAGAGGAGCTTAATCACCACATGGTGACAAAATATTACATAAATCTACTCACAAAGCTTAATGCATCCAATATGCAATGAGGTGGGTCATTTGAGGGAACCTGCCATGCACTAATGACATTTTGTCATCAATAAATGTTCTAAAAAGTACAGGAATCTAGCGTCAGGTGAAGACTGTCAAAATGGCATTCTTTCACTAGATATGTCTTATTTCCTCACAGAATGTAATATATTTGGATTTTTAAGATATGGATGAAACTATAGAGCCATACACTCGTCAATATAGCTTAAACCTAAAAAAAGAAAAAAAAGAAAAAAACAAATACAAATGAGAGGCAGGATTCTCCAAACGTTTGTCAAAATCCAACTAATGGTATATGAAATGTTATTTGTGCTGCAAACAAATAACTCTAAGTTCTCCAGCAATTTTGCTGTGTGACACAAAACCAAGGTCATGTTGCGACTGTGCCCTGCATTACATATCGGGCATTACCATAAATTTAAAAACAGACTTTACATAGGACATGTGTTCATCTTGAGTTGATGTTGTTGTACACTGTAATGTATGGTTACATATGTATATACAGTATGCAACAGCGCACAATACCTGGTGGGCTGCCTTTCCATCAGGACTCAGTGGGACAACATGTCACTCCCAAGCTATTTGTTTTTCCATGTTTGGATAATGTCATGCTTAAATATCACAGTGATATGGGTCTGTATAAATTTCTGTCTTGCAGTTATACCATCATTACACGCATTAATGAGTTTCCCCAAGGCCACTGATGACGATATTATATGACTGACTGGATCTGGCTTCTGTATTAGCAATCACATAAACAGGTACTGGTGGCACCAGAGCATCTGGGGCCATATATTTGTAAAGAATGAGAACAAAATGTTTGTCAGAAAGTGCCTAAATATGAGATCAGTTCAGTTCAATTCTATTTGTATTTAGTATACAAAACAGCTGGAAATAAGTATATAAGTATGTTTTTGTCTACCTGTATATATCCTGAATGCAACACAATTAAATAAAAAATAATTAAGCATCAATCCAGATTATATGTAATAAAAAAGATAATTGACTAAATACAATTTATTGGAAGTGGATGGGGTTTTTAGTATTAGTGGAAGACCCCAGAACAGTCTGACATGACATGAAATAAATAACAGATTACCCAATTTTGGTGCTTGAATCTCATTCTATTACTTATCAAAACATAAATAGGGAAGTAACAGGCATACTGGGTCCTGGCTTGTAGTGAGAACAGCGTCATCATAATCTGGACCCAACAGATTTTAGCAAGTACTCGCTGTATTTTGTACACAGTGGTGGTGATCAGTTTAGGTAACTGGACATGCTGTGCATTTTTACAGGCTTGGGAAAAAGAGGCAGATGTCGTAACTGTGCAGTAGGGAAACGTATCACAGCTGGTCAGGGGCCCACAGCCTATGTGGTCTGTGAGCAGGTGGGGAGAGGAGGGGCAGAGGGTAACCTGAAGGGTGTTTGGGGGTGCGAGGGAAGGGAATCTTCATTGATTGTGGATGAAAAAGGGGTGGTGAGGTCTTGATTGATGTCCCTCATCTTTCAATCTCTTGTCACATTCTGTCTTTGTTTTGACTTCGCAGACTCTTCCAAACGATTACCTCCCCACTTGCCCTTCACAAGTCACACTCTTACTGTACTTTAGCTGTTGAGGGTACTCTACATTAAGGGGGGAGGGTGTTAAAAAAGTAAACTGCAGGATGCCTTTACTACTACTCCCCACCATAAACAGGAGACATCTGTCACTATGGATACTTGGATGTGGATAAATGCAAGGCATGGCTAAACAGCAGTACATGCTCAGAGTTATAGTGCCTTTTCCCTGTAAATCCAAAACATCCCCAAAGCAATGAAAAACAATAGATGTGATATAAAAAGATGGTATGTGCATGTGCATACCAAAAAAGCATTTGATGAAGAAGCAAGATAGAACTTAAATTTTTATGCTGTTTCCTCGATTCTCTGAGTGTTTACATTAGGGGCAGTGGAGTATGATAAGTCGGTATCCGTGCAGACACACTGTCGCAGGGTCTTATATTCTATTTCTACTCCCCACTATATGGAGGATGGTGCATGGGATGGCACTTGATATGGTAAATCTTCCATGCAAACACGCAAACTAAAGCAGAGTGGACAGGGCGTGGGTCTAGTGTCTGGAATCAGTTTTGAGAAGTTTTTTTTAGCATATAATATAGAGACAGGCAGGAAACGTGGGAGGGAGAGAGAAGAGTATGACATGCAAATAAAGGTCCCCCAATTATGATTATGTAGAATGCACCCTTAACCATTCGGCTACCAGCACGCCCAGTTTGAGATCTTTTGAGTGGACATTTTTGGGTGAAATTACCCTTTAATACTATGTTTGCATACCAGCCCTAGTTTAGCATCATATTGTAAAAAAATGCATTAAAACAACTACTCCCATTTATTACTACTGACATGTAACCTGGTGAACCACCACTGGACACTCCAGTCAGTCACTTTCTATACAGCTCATAATGGCAATGCCATTACTAATTGATTGGGACATGAAGGATTAGACTACATCAGGTGGCAGTGTCATTTTTTTCTCCTTGTAGCAGCAGGCAATACCCTGTGGGAGGGTTCTCCCATCATGACTGTAAAAATGATCAGTCTGTTTGTTTGCATGTATGCCATGTTTCTCAGTGGCCTTGTTCTTTATTTACCCGCAAACCATGTCGCCTGCATGCAAGAGTCAGCTTGTAGCTGTCAGTCAGTTGAATGAAAAGACATGGGCAATTATAACTACTTCCTGCTTAAACCTGTCAACACCTCTCAGATCTCCATATGTCCTGAGATGTCGTGGCTCCTTTTGGGAGCATGAAAGTATCTCACATTGCAATGCGGGACAATAGTGTTACACTGTTACCCTCTCTAGTGGACTGTTAATGTTTGCATCACAAACAGTGGTAAGGATAAGTAGTGACTTATTCTACACAGAGACAAAATAGCAAAAAGTGCAATAAAATAAAAGTTATTTAATACTGATATCCAGCACTAACAGAACGTGCATCTAATGTGTATGTTATTTTTAAAATGTAAGGGAAGTTTTACAGTGTGGGGTTGTATGATCTTATTGCAAATATAAATATAATTGCAATATCTCTTTCTCAGTTAAAATGTGTGGGCCCCAAGGTTTCCAAACATTGCTCATAATGTTTGACAGTAGAAACTTACACTTAACTTAGTATAAGTTTGCACCACAAACAGGTTGTCGTCGTAAGTTACAGATTTTATGCAGTGATAAAAAATGTGCTATTTTGTGCCAGAGCCAGAGGAATAACAAGCAAAAGGAAACACTAAAAAATGCTTAATTAAGACACTCCCTGTCTCCACGGCATATTATCTGTCTTGAGTTTCTCTCTAATGTTTAATTTTATTTGCAGCATTTCCATTTTGTGTGACTGAGGTGGAACAAATCCTTGGCATAGTGAACTCAGAGCTAAAGTAAAGCCACACTCCTTCTTAGAGACCAAGGTAAGGATGCACTAACTGCTAACTTGCCTCCGATGTCATTGCTAGCATAATGAGCCGTGACATTCAGCACTTCTCTCTCAGCTGACATGATTGCTGTGTCACTGTGATTAGCCCCGACCTTCCATCTCCAGGACCACAGTAGTTGTGACCCCTTGTTGCAACTGGTAATGAGTACCATGACCTCAGCTGTGACAGCCTTGTGTAAGGGTCAGATTGGAGACAACCCCAACAGAGCAACAATGGTGACAGTCAGGCACACAAGTTCAGGATAAATGATGGCATTCCCATGCAAGCCTTCACCTGGATGCACAGGTAATCGGCTTTAGCTTTTCCAAATGGATAAGAATGATAGATACAAATAGATAATTGTCTCTACAAAAATGATTCATTCAAAAAGGAATTTGAGTTGATGATTTAATTAGTCCTGCTCTTGAATACATGCTATGTAACTGTCAATTATAGCACAGGTGTTGGAGAAAAACTGATGTCATTTGCCAGACTAGTTGTCCACTTTCACTGAACCAGTTGGATGTGAACCAGTAGTTGTCAAACTTGGGCTTAGCCAGTGGATTTTATCATGGGACTGGACTGGATGATTAGCGCTAGACCAGCAGTTACTGGCGGCTTTACGACGGCTGAACATACCTTACAAACAGCACTAAGCAGGTGAGTGCAGCTGTGATCAGAGCCCTGCTGCAAGCATGCTGCCCTCTGTATATCCACAGGACAGGTACATGAGGAGGAGGAGGCATTATTCATCTTCATTATATTAGCTTACAAACTTCATGTCTGCCCAGACTGTAAAACACTTTGCCCTACATCTAACCGCTTCATATGTGTGGATCCATCTTTTTCTTCTTTTTGCTCACAGGCCAAAACCAAACTGCTTAACGACAAACACCTGACAGAATGTCTTATTTTCTCCAGTAAAGAGTTCATTCTTGAAGTCCAGTTTTACAGAGTGACAAGTCAAGTGTTCACTAGCTAATGTCACAAGCATTGTCACCATTTACTGTGGGGTATTTTAACAGTAAAGGCCTACTGCTACCTTAACATTAAAATACATGTATTTTGAAACGTGTGAATAAAGTTTTGTGTTCGTAGCTTTACCATTAGCTTACTACAGTGAATGAATGGTGGAGAAAACAAGCAATTGGGCCTCTGCTGTGACAATGCACTAAATAGACTACACTACTGCACTAGATACATAACATGCATCCTGTGGCAAAGACGCCAACACTCTGAGAGAAGGACACCAGGACTTAATGATAGTAGGTGGTCATTTGGACATTTCAAAATGTGAAAATTTCAGTTATTGCAGCTTTAAGGACAAGCAGCAGCATGGGGATGAGAGCTGTCATAATGTCCCCCATATCCTACCTGAGAGCATGTTCCAAAGCTAGTGCTGCCAATGACCAGCCATTATTGCTTGGCAGCCGTGCCTCCAGCATTTCGATGTAAAACTGACATTTAGAAGAGAGCAGAAGACGCTATTGACACTTGGAGAGGCAGTAATTAGTTCCCCCTTTAGCATTCATTGTGTGAGGCATTTCATCACTAAATGTCAATTATCATGGCAGCTCCCATCAGCGGGTAACCTTCAGTTATCACTGTAAGCATTAAAGGGAAGGGTGCCTTTAAGAATAAGCTGACTCCTATCCCCATTCTGACAGGTCTCTTTGACTGTACTAAGTGATTTGGAATAATGTAACATTCAGATATCCAAGGGGATTCACCTGCTTTGAGCGTTACCTGTGAAATGGTCTCTTAACGCTTACGAAAGAAATATACCTCAACTATGCAAACTTCATAGCTAGTCATTGCTACTAAAATACATTGACAAAATGTCTACATGTATTTCTGGCACTCAGTTGAAATATGTATCAGTAGCTCTGCAATAGTATTTGTACATGATTTGACATTTCTGCCTCAACTTTGGGTTTTTAATTACATAATTATGTCAACAAAGATGCTAGTTGAAAAATATAGTATGTTACAACATTTCACCCGCAAATCCACTTACCTGTTGCTTTGACAGGTAAGGGTCACTATGCCAAAGGTGTGTGTGTACACTTATAAGTAATGTTATGCTTTGTGTGTTTCATTTTACCCAACAAAACAGACAACGCGAGAGCTTATGAACCTGGAAGAGGATCAGTCAAAACCATTCATCCATTCATTTGGATCCATATATGTTGGGCACTGCTGAATGTACTGCAATGTATGTGTGTCTGTGGGTGTGTGTTTATATGTGTGCCCCACACACACACAGGGGTATTGAAGCTCAGAGAGGGATAATCTGGAATGGCTCCAGGTTGCGGCTCAGTGCATCTCTTTTGAAACACACAAACACACACACACACGCACACACTTAGAGTCCCAAGAGGCAGACATACTCTGGCTCTGGTGCAGCAGAATGAACACTGGCGCCACATTAACCAGCTCTCTTCAAAAAGCTCTCTGAATAACCCTGCTACTCCAGTAAAAATATCTAATCCAGGTCTCTCAGACTTTCTGCTGTGTTCAATCTGATATTTGTATTCTATTTCAGCCAAGGACTGAGTCAAGTCTGATTTCAGCCACTTGTTACTGAGGTAAACTCTCCATAACTGTAGGAGAATTCGGACTTCAAGCCGTGGTGCAGAATTTGATTAAGTTAAAGGGTTGTTCACCCAAAGTACATAAAACCTATTCTCATTCTCTTCTAGGGGTGTCAAGCCTAGTTCTGGATTCATTTTCCCAGGTTTTGATATATCAGTCTCTTAGGTTTCTTCCTCCATTCCACAACATTGGAGGTGAATGAAATTGAATTATTGGTTGCACACCTCATTGGAAAGTGACATTTAAAAGTTCAACATCAATTTCCAGAATCAATTTCCCCATGACTCTGGATAATCCACAGAACACACTGTGAACAGTTTTCATTGGAGCTTCTTTCTGCTTATAAAATATTCCTTATTACCCCAAATGATTGACAGTGAGGTCTGTGGAGGCAATGAGTCACCAGGAGGATGGAGGACACTTGATGACATTTAGATCAGTGTGTACCTGGTCTGTGGGTTAAACTAGTCTTCATAGTTATCAAAGATATACAGTAGTTAGGTAGCTTTGTAGGAATACAATATAATGCAGTGAAAAAGGTAAAGCATTAATGAGTTCTTCGTCTTCTTCTTCGGACGACGGTCTTCTTCTTCTTCGGACGGCAGTATTTATGATCAAACCATTAAGCCAAAGCAGCTGAATCAAATTATGACATAAAGGTAACAGGAGGTGATAAGGTTAATAATAATAACAGAAGAAAGTTGATCAGTAATATGTTATAACCATGGCTACAAACATGAATGTTGACATGTCTCAGATACATCTTATCATATCATATTTAGAGAGGATATTTACCCTGATGCAAAGAAAGTAAAATATGCAGAGTCGTGTGAGAGCATCTAGAAGTCTCATTATTGAAATACTACTACTTCCTGCTTGAGAACTGATAGCATACTGTGGACTGCTGGAAATGAAAAAAGATCAGGGTGTTTCCATAGTGACGGCCACAACATCATCTTGGCCCAGCCAAAATTGCATAGTCAAAAAAGGTAGTAAAGTAAATTAGAGCTAAAGTAAGGGAGGACCCTGTGTTGAGACATGAAGCTATTTAGAAACAGGACCAGACATGTGCCAAAATACATGTATTATATATCTTTTTAGTATAATTATATACTTTCACCGCTGAGAAAACAAACGTATGCCTCCATGGGGATTCACAAAGATGGAATACTTATCAAGTACCTGCAATGTCTTGAATTCAAATCCAGTCTGCGAATTCCAGCCTTTGTCACTTGTAGCCTGTTTCCACTCTACTGTGAGTTAGCTAGTTATATGAAATGTCATAGGTCCCGATTGCATGCTTTTATTTTGTCAAACATATTAAGCATTACATGTGAATGCTCAGGGCTAGTGTCTAATTTAATTTGGTTTGAAGACCAATTTAGGCCACAATGCGCAGAATTAACAGCAACAAACCTCACATCTTAAATAATGCAGAGGTTGTTCTTTATGCAGATACACAGTTAAACTTTTGATCCTCTAACAGTGGGATGTAGTCGTAACTTTTTTATAATCTTTTCAACATTTATGCCTTTTCATTTAAAATATTCATGGAAGGGCATCGGAGGTCACATATTTCAACATTCTTGGCAGCAAAATTGAACAGTTGGAGGAAGTTTCCACTGCAGGTAGCCCAGAGTTATGAGCATCACACCACCAAACAAATTGCTGGACAATGATAGCTGGCTGACAGGGTGAAAATGACTTCGCAGGCTGTATGACACCTTAATATCCTCTTTTTTTTCTCTCTGAAGAACAGTCTGCTTTGTAACAGATACAAACAGTTCCTTTTTGTCTTTTTGCTGGATTAATGCTCATGGAAATCTAAAGTATAATAGGTTTTTTCTGACAGGCATCCAAAAACCTTTTTACCTGCAGTGCAACACATACAGCATATTCAAGAATATACATGCATAGATTCACCAACAAAAACCTTGACCAAAAAGCAAAAGCATATTTTCATAAACTTAAAAAATAATCTCTGGACCATAATTCATAAGGGACCTGTTTGATGTTTCAGTATCGATGTCTAAAATCTGGCAGCAAGGATGAAGCTGTCTGTTTTCTGGCTAGATAATGAGCCCAAAAATAAAATAAAAAAAAAACAAAACCATAATCATGCCAAAATAATTG
This sequence comes from Macquaria ambigua, assembly GCA_008360985.2. Lineage (NCBI taxonomy): Eukaryota > Metazoa > Chordata > Actinopteri > Centrarchiformes > Percichthyidae > Macquaria > Macquaria ambigua. The sequence continues at coordinate 88,522 of VMKM01001153.1, read as the reverse complement.
AGATCTGACCACTATTCATCAGAGTGAATTAAAATTCAGCTATACCGCCAAGGCTTTGTCCCACTGCACTGTACTAGATGAGCAGTACAACCTTGGTCCTACAGACTGAAGGTTATTTCTCCAAAATAGCCATAATACTGCCGCTGTGTCGCTGAATGCACAATGTACTATTGTGTGTGACATTGCCACTTTTCATTTAATCAGCCTCTCTATTGTGAAGCAGGTAATACCCTCAAGAGCTTTCCTGATAAAACCTTCATATTTCTGAGTAAATTAATGAAAAATTGAATCCCTACTCTGAAGGCACTTGTTTTGGCATATCAGCCACCTTTGCAGCGCATTTCAGCTGGCAACAGTAAGGCAGTTTTTTCTTTATTTTTTAGTACAAGTATCTGTAAGTCGAGCTGTTATGAGAAGGGGATTTGCAAAGTGAAGTCAACTACACCTTACGTTTTAGCATAGGTAATCCTGTTCTATCCTCTTTTGGCAAACAGTGTACCCAGCTGTAGTTATATGTAATCATTTTATATATAAAATACCACAAGAATATTGAGGAGGCTGTATTGGCTCAATTCAGGCATATTCTAGCACATTTGGTACAATTTATATATTCATCAAATGACTGATCAAAGCCTCTGTGCATACAATATGTAACTAAATGTCATACTTAAATTATAACATCAATTAATGGCTGTTAAAATGAGACAATCACAGTGAGAAATACTTGTGGCATGTTGTTTTTTTTTTAACGTGCTTATTCTACAGTATTTATCAGGTCAGCCACAAACATGCAGGAAACAAAACCAGAAATGAAAATGTCTCATGGTATTGAGTGGCACCACAGGTAAGTCTAGATACTTTGTATTTGTACTGTAGTACGGTGTGCAACATCAGCTTTAGTTTAAGTAAATAAAGTTCTAGAATAATAAGAAAGATGGCATCAATTACCCAATATATTCAAGTTGAATTTATTTACTCTGATGTCGGCTTGGTTACCTTTCAATATCACAGGAGCCTTTTGTTAGCATTTTCCAAATTTACCAAATTCTACAACTCTAACACTCTGTGCTAAAACAAAACCAAACAAAAAACAAAACAGCTGTTCCAGTTCATTCTAAATCTTACATATATTTGACTGATTGGTCACCTGATCTGGATTTGGCTTCTGGTGAACTTCACCCACTGGAAAAGTTACAAATTCTGCTAGTAGTAGCTGGAGTGGTCAGGGTTTGCAAGCAGCGGTGGAAATCTGAATTCAAGACTTGTTGTACTTTAATCAAACACAGGTTGGTTCAAGTCAGCAACAACCAGCAACTGTCTCATGCTGTGAAACACGGGGTGTGTCCCCAAGTAAAAGATAAAGTAGCACTCAACATCGAAAGCCAGAGCCGGAGAACAAACAAAGAAAACAAAGTACAACAACACAACAAAGGACGAGAGAAGGTAGAATCAGTAACAGCAGGCCAACAGTAGCACAGCTGCAAGCAGCACAGCAGAATAGACTCAAACGAGTGGCATAATCAGACCAGGCACTGATACAAATACAAACAATATGAGCACCAGGATAGATCTGGGGAACAACAATAGACATCATATCTTTGACTTACAGACAACAGTTGGAACAGGAGCAATCAATACACAGCTGAAAGCAAATAAAACAAACATAAAAGCAGCACAGGGAGAGAGGATTGTTAGTGCGGTTATTGAGCTGGAAAGCAAGCACAAGTATGCGAAAGAGTCCTTGAAGGCAGGGAGAGATGAAATTGTCCAGGTTTATAGCCAAGCCTTTGTTTTGAGTCATTCCATCTAGCTTCATGATTTTATCCCTTTTGCTCTTTCGGACAGATCATTTTAATATAACATGTTGCTTGTTTATGTAGAGCAATATATGCAAGGGTTATTCTCCGTCACTCGTCAATGCCACCTGTGATCCCTGTGATCCCCCAAGGTGTAAAAGTCTGCCAAGCACACTCGTTTGTGCTGTGTCTATTGAAAAACAGTCCCGTGGTGGATAGTGCCAAAAATCCGCTATAATGGGCCCCAGGATAATGATCACTTTGAGTGATGGCATAATGAGGGCTTTATAAATATGCATGGGTCACTAGGGGTAGTAATATTGTGGATTATTAAAACTGCAGGGTAAGAGGTCAAGCTAATGAGAGGGAGCTAAGGGGGGGGGGTCACAGCCACTGACACAGGAATTAGCCAGGCCAGATGTCTGGAACATGGGTTGTTTTCACACCATGGAACAGTAAACTAATGCACGTCTAAATCACCTGAGCTGAGGCTAAAACAAAGCTTTTGTTTCCATTATTTCAAAAATTGATTCAGAAGACAAATTTCCTCAGGAGATCACACTCGGGAAGGAGTGCTGAAATTGAGGTGGGGATTCAACAGGAACATTTGCTAGCTGTCCTAATAGAAACACCGCCAATAAAAATGAGCAGGACTTAAAATCTTAGTAAAGCAAAAAGGAGTTGCAACGACATTTTAATCAGACTTTGAATAGGACTTGAGATGCTATTGAAAATGCCTGTCACCTCTGTGTTTACTGTTTCAATGAGTGTTTGAAAGAGCTGTTGGTTACCAGAATGACAATGTATTTCGTCTTTGTATAAGCAGGAGAACAGAACAGTTTCTTCCACAAAGCACTACACATTAGCCACTGAATAATGCTTGTTCTAAGTCTTGAAGTGCTTTCAGACAGCAAAGCTGGTGTTCTATATTTCGACCGGGGCGAGGTGCAACTCTGCAGTCATGGCTACCTGCTACATCAGATCCCACCAACGACTTGTACCATACGCTATAGGTTGCTGCTATCCACCTCCTCTGATCTCATTATGTAGCTTAACAGAGCGGGCTGACATGATAAATATTGCAAGTTTAGTAAGTAACATCACGAGATCCTGACCATGATCATTTTTTAAATTGATTTGTCTGTTCACTGTTTTTTTTGTGGCATGGTTTATTTCGTTGCCATGGTCACAAGGCGAGCCATGGCAGCAAGCTGAAAAAGTTCAACTATTTTTAACTCAGACAGCTGCTGCCGCCTACCTGGTTGCCATCATGTTTACATTGGAAACAATGGAGGCAGCAGTGGTACACTTGCTGTCTGAAAGCACCTTTAGTCTTGGTGTCGTTGATTAGAGTCAAAACCATCCAAATGAATGAAACAAACAATAAAAATGTTGCCGAAACATTACAAAGCTGCAGAATATGTTATAGTGAAAAGAACGTCTGTGCCTTGAGTTGCTGTGTTTTTAACATTGGTTTAGGCAATCCATCTTTGCTCCTCTCTGCAGTGTCAGATAATAAATTCGCTTGCATAATGACCTTAATATGTTTCACACAATGGCTCATTTGTGGCTCAAAAAACTGCTGCTCCATTAGTGTTCACTGCAAGTGCATTAACATCAGTCTTAGTGGCTTATTACTGTCTGCCTAATTCCATACTGCTAAATTTAGGTGACACCTGAATGACCCACGCTATAATTTTATTATTACAACTTCTATGGAAACATTGTCACCCTTTAATCATTTGCTGTTAGATATTTTCTTTCATACGTGGACTGATTGTACAACCAGACATTAGTTGTGTATGTTTTTGAGGTGAGAACTGGTTTGTTAATGTTAATAATAAGCAAAGATGTAAGGGGGATATGTACTTTAAAGACAGTAATTCCTGTAATAATGCCAAATGAGACTTAAATGAGTATTATGAAGTGTTTTTGTGGAGTTTTTGGGTTAGTGTTAGACCATTCTTGGAAAGTTGCTGATTCACAGAGCAAGAAAACCTGTAATAAGGGCTCACCTCTCTCTGACGGCTTGTGACAGGGTGCATATGGTCACAATGCCCTTGGGCTACTTTTGTGCAGTACTATAAATACTTTGTTAGTCAACAGGCCTGCTAAGAAGAGGGTTAGAATTTACCCATGATCCCATGTCAAGGTCTCTTCTTGTATAAACAGCGACAATTTTGATTGTTTGTATAAAATATGAACTGCCATGTTGTTTTTTTCTAAAAGCAACATTGATCCACAATTGCTTTGAATAATGATGACAGGCTTGTGCAGGAGATAAGACAATATTGAAAATGTATGATTTCTTTGAGGTTGGCACAGTGGTTAATGTATGAGTCTGTTTGTCTATTTGACAGACCCCTGATGTCCTCTGCTCTATAACCTCTGGTTATGTAAAGTAAATAAATAAAGTTCTCCCTAATAACTTTGACTTGTATTTATAAGTGCAATGCAGCGGCTAGTTGGCCAGTTTGATTGTGCAGCAAACTGCTAACACCAACTGCCAACTTGCACATGTAATTAACTACTCCATTGCTTGGTGGGATTTTTGCTCCTTTGCTTAGAGACACTACATTCCCATTGTCTATGGATCTCATGCTCATTATGGGATAGGAAATGCTGTGCCTGGCCCTTATTTAAATCTGTTTTTTTTCTATTTTACCTAGGAAACAATGAATGAACAAAGAACAAAAGTAGCATGAATAAAGTTAAGGTAGCAAAGCCAACGGTATGTGCTGGATAATTATATTTCCTAGGCCAACTGCTGTGTAAGCACAAAGGAATATGACCAATGCAAGTGCATCAGGCAATTTAAAATAGTGTACTTTTATTTTTATTGTACAGAGGAGCCTAAAAAGTATTTTAACTTTAAATAATAGTCTGCTGAGGCTTCTTTTTGATGTGCCTCTACCTTATATGCCTCCATTCTCAATAAAACAAATAAAGAAAAAAAACACTCCCTTTGATTTGAACTAATGACTGTAAATCTAAACTGTTATTTTAATTGTTGAATTTTGTAATAAGCTCATCTTGCACAATATCCATATTACACATCATATTCCTATATTCTTATTTTGTTCTCACACAATCCTGAACTTGTAATTCTAACTTATTTGATTGTAAATTTTATGTATTTTCTTAGTTAATTTTATATTGTTTCAAAATCGACTGCAACACTATCTGCAAAGAGAAGAGTTTAGTAGGAGACACAATGTAAAATCTTACTATGCCGGGTTCATCGCAATTCTACATATAAATGTGTGCATGTTATGACCTACTAAGATCACATAGGTGTAATGTTGCTGGAAATTCCAATAAGTAAGCCTCCCTTTTCCGCCTACAGAGGATAGGCTACACAACAGATTGCTTGAGCGCAAGCAATTTGTAATGGTGTTGAAGCAATCGGCCCGCACACACACACATCAATTCCTTGATGCAGGCATGCATATGCTACACTGGCTGGGTGATCCATAGGGAAATTCAGGGGCTGAACACTTCTTGGGGGTCACAATGGTGTTGAGAAGGGAGAAATGCTGTCATGCACAGAACTGCGATTTTGTGCCTGCATTACCCCAGGGACCGCACTGCAAATGCTAAACAAGGACAAGAGCAAACGCCTGGATTGCAATGAAAGCTGGGACTGTCTTCTGTGCGGATGGACAAAAAGTCCGGGCTTTGCTGGAGGTACTATTTAATAATTCATGGTTGTGTATGATCGGCTGCAAGCACCAACCCTTTTCCATAACCCGGCAGAAGCATCTGTTTGTCTCGCACAGAGAAACTGCAGGTGCAACATTTCTTCACTGTGGATATTTTCTATAACTTCTTGGAATAAAAGAAGGCAAAAAAACTGCCTTCATTCACTACCACGTGTGTACGACTCTGGGTGGCAGTATGCATGCAGACATTCCCCTGAAACAACAGCTAACCATCAATCAAATATCCAAGCTTAGTAAATATTGACTTCACACACAGATAGGCAATCACTGTTTGCCCTGTTGTTTATTAGCTATTACTGTACACACAATGCACTGACTCTGACTAACAATTGGCCTGGTAAGGTAAGAAGCGAGTCAGTCTTTATTATTGGGAGATATTTTAGCATCTCTACCCCCATCCTTTAATAAATGTCTTAATTCTCTCCTATCTACCATAACCTATTCAATATCGTGTTCATCTCAAAATCTCTGCTGTCAACATAGTACTACAGATGTGAGCAATGTAGTATATTCTCCATAATAATAGCTATTCCTGTACAAAGTTCTAAGGACTGTGAACAATTGTCTCTGACTGTGAACCTCACCTTATTTATACTTTAGCAGAAACAATAACTAGAAAGAGAGAGAAGTGATTAAAAAGAATGATCATACAATAACCTTGTCCACCCTGCAACTTCTGGCTGCACATTGTTGTTATTTAAGTCAATAATGAGTGCTGGAAAAAAGGAAATTTTTTATGTGGATTAGTACAGAGACCTTGAAGTCCCAAAAGAATGTTTTCTTTTTTTTAACTCTTGTGCACACAAGTAATTCTCTTGGTCGCACAAGTTATCTTGTTCTCTCCGACAAGACATTGTATTGTGCCTCACAACTTTTTATCTTGTGCCTACAAGACGGAACAATCAGGGTCTCCATAGATTAAATGGCAATATTTTCTTATTCTTCCGCCAGCCTTGTTTAAAGGAATACGGGGAAACAGCTGGCCTGGCTATGTCCCAAGGCACCAAAATCTGCCTACCAGAACCTTCAACACCCATAAAATTAATACATTATATCTCAATGTTTAATCTGTACACAAACCAAAATGCAAAAACAGCAAGTTGCCGTTTTATGGGAGGTTATTTGTAGGACTATTTCTTGGCCAGGTGCAGTTGCCAGGCAACAAATGGAGAGGAAATTACCATTCTCACTTGAGAAATAGTTAGGCACATAACCCCCCGTAAAGCAGGGAATTATGATTTTTACACTTCGGTATTATAATCACTTGACAGTTTATTAAGTACACCTAGCTAAAACTAATGCAGTATAATACAAATGAAGATAGACTAAATATTTGTAATACTTCTCAGTGTAATGTTAAAGTATGGTAAAATTTGTTTTGTTTGGAAAAATCTAAACACAGGAAAACACCAAACATGGCAAGTTAGGCTGAAAAGCAGTTAACTAAATTGAGGTTCAAAGTTTAGCTAACAGAGACAACTGGCAGGCATGCAGGATGAAGCAAGCTTCTCAGGTTAACAGTCAGTCAGGGAGGAAACAAACCTCAGATATAGCTGAAAGCTGTGACAAAAAAGCCATGCAGACAATCTGGCACCTAAACAGAGGAAACTGGCGCTGTGTCTGAAATCACTCCTTCATACACTCATTCACTATTTCCTGAATAACAAACACTCTATATGGTGCTTTATTGAGTAGTTAATTGAAATTTCCAACACTTATGAATCATCAACATTTTGCAACACCACTGACAGATGCATACATATTCATCATATGGGTGGAAAGAGGAAGCATTGGATACATTGCAAAAGTAGTGTATATGCTATGTACAATATAGTTTTTATGCCCTTATTTAGGGGCAGTGAGGGCAACATAGTGACTGAATTTAAGTTTGAAAGTCTGAAGTCAGCCTTTATTGTCTTATATGGATATATTTATTTGACTTGGCCAAGGAGAAGAACACGCACAGCAATATGTCACAAGCAATGTTGTGAGGTAAGAAACAAAAATCAGACAAAGAACAAAGCAGTAAAAAGTCACAAGGGAGGGGCAGTGGATTTCTCAGAGAGTGCTGGTTATCGTGACCTTTAAACATAATCTTGACATAAACATCCATTGGAGCCTGCTTTCTACAGCTATCTACAGGACACAAACATCTGCTATTCTACCTAGTGACTCATGCCCTCTTTCCACCAAATTAGCTCTGGTTCTTGAACCGGGTCTGTTCAGGATTCTTGGAACCTTGCTGCTATCTAGCGAACCAGCTCACGTTTTCACCAATTTTGAGCCGAACCATTGTAATCAAGGATGCGTCATCAATGGAGGGTGTTGTACAATACACAACAGAAGTAAACAGTAGGAGCAAGATTTTGTCTTCAAAGGAAAAATACAAATATTCTGAAGAAATCTTTGTATGGTGTATTAATCAGTTTCTGTCAGCTTGCACACTTGAAGTGATAACATTCAAGCCAGCTGTGTAAAGAACAGTAGTCTTCATACTCCAAGAGCCAAGAGCCTCAACCACTGAAGGGCGTCCGCTGACAACCATGGCTCCACTGAGGAGAAAGATATCCTCGGAGCTCTACCCACCAACCTCCCATCCATCCACCACTGATTCTTAATCCTGTCTGTAAGCTGAGCGCAGTGGGGTGTCCTGACCGCTTATGCCACCCATACTCTTAACCCCTGCCTCAAAGTGTATGCTGATTTAGAGCATGAATCATCAGTGTAGGATTATATAGAGTGAGTCATGTCAGCTAAGGGATGCCCGCTGTGCTTTTCAAAGGATGTGTTGGCGGAAATATTTTGCAATGTGCGTGGTTGGTTGGACAATACTGGAGGATACATTGTTGTTAGGGCAAAGACCCATTTATAAATATTTCAGGTCCAGTTTAACTTTCACCGAAGTTGCTTCAGAAAGTACTAAAGAAAACAAAACTTGCTGTTTTTGTCTTTTTGACAAAAATACAGTTGCCTTTGACCTAGTAGTTTGACTTCACACAACTATATGCTTATATTTTGATATTATTTCCATGGTAAAACACCTTTCTGACCCAGTGGAACACAAGGAGTGCACGCAGAGACAATCTCTTGCTGCTTTTGCTGTGATTTCCAAAGATTTCCATGTCATGTACTGCATACAGTATTAGCATATATCAGATTGTGGTCATGACTAGCAAGTAAGTTTGTATCCATGTAAATGTGATAAAAGGGAGATGCTCATGAGAGCTAGTGGATGCCACAGTTAGATGAGGTGTTGTGATGGTTGTTTGCAAAGTTAGTTGATATGCACCCAGTTGATGTACTATCCTACCCAGGGTGTGTTTTAGATCTTGGCTATCTGCCCAGTGCATCAACCTCCTCCCTTTCTCATCTTTCTCAGCTATCTTCCCAGCTTGTTTATCTGTTCGGCTTTGTGCACAAGCAAGGTACATTACTCAGCGTTCTGACACACAAACAGCTCAGATTGTAACGGCTTCCGTGGTGTTCGCTTTCATCCCCACATTTAGCTGTTCAACATCACCTGCAGTCTTTTCAGATGGAGATATGGTAAAATAATTTCATTAACTCCCACTGTTATGTGCAGATCACACTGCAGTTCAGAATGAGGGAGAAATAAGGAGGGATGGAGGGATGGAGAGACTATCTCCTCCCCTCTTCCTCCTCCCTCCCCTCTCTCAATCTCTCATCGCATACTGCAGCTCCTCCCTCCACCTTGCCCTTCTCCAGATCCCCTCCCTTCTGCTGTGTCTCTCTTTCTCTCTGTCTCCATCCCTCCTTCATTCTCCCTCAATCTTTCAGCCTAGCTCAGACTAACAGAGGATACACCCTCCCTATGTGTATGTGTGTGTGTGTGTGTGTGTGTGTGTGTATATATGTGTGTGGCTTGCCGTGTGAACCACATGTGTTAGTGTGTATACACATGTGGCTTCGCAGCTGACGGGAAGGACTCATGAAGTGCTCTGGACTTGGATATCAGATCCTTCTCCTTGTGCATATTTACCACATTTTTTAACAACACTCCAAAATCCTCCCATTAAAGAATCTCATTTTCCTCCTCTCGGGGCAGCATCTCGATGGAATCTTCAATCCTTTCCCCAGTATCTTGGATTTAATGAGCAGCCACCGTGGAATGAAGCAAGCAATTTCTGGATTCCCTTCGTTACAGCTCTGGTAAGGATATCTCTCTCCTGTCTCCTTCTCGCTCTCTCACTCTTTCTGTATAACCGTCTCCTTTTCTTGCACTTCCTACCTGATTTACTTCTCATAACATATTGACAGGTGCAAGCAGTACACATTATGGGATAGGGGAGCAGTTAAATGAAGCAGAGCAAGCTATTTAGGACATGGAGAGAGGGGGAAAATGAGGATGGGCTGGCTGAGGAGTGTGAGAGAGTGTAAGGAAAGAAGCAGGGAACAGAAATGTGTGCCGACACCAGCAGTGTTGCTCACGCTGTCAGAGGCTGGAGGGAAAAATGCTCCACTTGGTACTTGCTATTGATCTGCTGTTATTTTCAGCTCCCATCCCTTAGAGACAACTTTGCATGGTCTACCTGACAGTGATAGCATGGATTTTGGCCATTTGTTAACACTGACAGGAAGGCACTTTGTCAAAATAAGGAGGTAAATTCTGATCCTGAAGGTGGACGTGCATTAGGAATGGCTGAATTTAACATGCATAGGTGTATTTACATGTGTGTGCTGCCTTCTGTTCACAGCATGGGAGGAGAGCATGACAGCATGTGTGACTTTCTGTTTGTACAGAATGTGTGTGTGTGTGTGCTGGATGTGCTTATGTAGGTGTGATACGACAAGGTGAGACTTCTTTGGATGCTTATACACATATTCTTGTAGAGACCTCCTCAGCGGAAGTTGGGGGAGAAATTGCAGCTTCCCACCATGTTGATTTGTCTGATTACCTGATGGGGCCTTTTGACAACAGCTCTGACACTGATTTGAGATTGCTGACTTGCAGATCACAGGAATCATACTTATCTTTAGGAATATGTAATTGCTAATCACATGTTAATGAAGATGCCGTGTTTATTTCACTTTTATTTCTCTTCGGAAGCATTAGGTAAAGTTGATGTTGCTATTTTGGTCCCCTGCATGCTGGATGAGCTTCTTTCCTTTTATCTTTACTGCTGTCTTGTTATTAATTCTCTGTTCATCTCTCTCTCTCTTGTCTCTATGAACTCTACAGGGAGAGGAGTAAAGAGAGATTGTTAGAAGGGAGAGAGTGAGAGATGTTTGAATATGAGAGTGAGAGGGGGAAGCTGGTACTGGTACTGAAAGCAGTGAAGAGAATAGGAGAGAGATGTTAGTGGAAGGTGAAGTAGGGAGAGAGCAAAGGAGAGAGAATATAGCAATGAAAGATTGACAGGAAGCCAGAGACAAGAGGACAAAAGGGACCTAGAAGGAGATAGTGTGTGCTAACAAGCCTCAGAAAGAGCTTTTAGGCAGGCAAACCTCTTTTGAGGGTCAGGCTTTGGTAGGGGGTCAGTTTACACACACATCCATGCTGTACAAAGGAAAATATGTGATAGATAGGCCAGGGCCTGCATCTCACACATGCCTGGCTGCATTTCCTGTAAAGGATATCAATATTTATCACATTTCCCATTTCAGAGGAGAAACCATGATAACACCGGGGGATGGAAAAATAATAAAAGATAAATCAAATTACCCCACCTTGGGTAGACCTTCTGCTTCTGTTTCATTTATAATTCCTTTCCAGCACTTGGACAAGTCCGGCTGATACTGTTGCATATTGAAATACAAGTGCAGCTACAGTGGTTTATGTTGTCACTGATTGTATTGCAGAGCTTTAGTCATATTGGCAATGGTAACTGTGAAACATATATTCAAGCAGATTAGATTAAATGCAGTGTATTGAATGGCTTTGTCTCATTAGTGGATCACATATAAAATCACTGCTTATTTTGTTTTAATTCAATTTCTACAGCCAAACTGAGAATTCTTAATGCAATATCAGTGTGGATTTAAAGGTTCTGAATAAACAACAAAGATGAAAGATTGAATCAAGAAGGTATCCCAGGATGCATCACTATTCAATTCAGAGTTGATCCCTGTATTTTGAACCAGAGGTATTCTGCTAATTGATCGGTTTATTTGGTATTAAGTGATGTCTTCCTCTTTCCCTCTTAGTCTCCCTCAGGCAGGCAGGCACACACACACACACACACAGAGGATGTGGCTTAGTGTGGCTAGCAGGAGTCATTTTTACCCTACTCGGCTGCAGTAAAAGCCTGTCATGCAGTGGGTGACTTGTGTCCAAGAGTGACTCACACAGTGCCCATGAATGCCCCTCCACCCACAGCGAGGAAGCATTGATACTGCCCATCGCCAATTGAGAAGTTAACAACTCATTTTTCCTCAACCTCCAAGGCAATTATTCTCAAGGCCGTAATAGCGAATGATGGTTATTACCGATGTGGTTTCATGATTTACCATGATGCATGAAATGAAGTTGGCAAATTTGTCACAGCAATTCACAGCTAATGGTGTCCGTAGTGGTAGACCAGCATTGTAAAGTTATGTGGATATCAGCTTCTCACCATATTCTCAGTGTACTCTCTTGCTAGATACTATTTAACACATAGCAGATGTAAAACATCTTTCCAGAGCTTTTTTGATCACTTCCTTTTACTAATACCCAGTCAAAAGTCAAAACACTTCATAACCGAGGTTTCATCCCGAAATCTAAAACTCAATAACTCTCACTGTGATGGTTAAAAGTAAATTCAATTAAAGTTTTAATACACTTCTGGATAATGGCTATCTACGACCTAAAAGGGATGAGGGATTAGCTAATCGCCACTAATGAATCCAAAATTCAGATGAATCTACCTTTTTCAACTCACAGCTAATAAGCCTTGGATACAGGAAGGAGGAGGGAAATTACTTTCTGCTTGAATTATACTGAGGTATTATTCTGCCCCCCTCATGGATGTAAACTGGGTAAACAAGTCATTAATAAACACCTTTCAATATAATGTAGACCAGTGCAACACCACCTCTAACTACTGCCTCACAAATGACCATACAGTAGAATCAACTCCTCTCTTTCTAACACAATGTTAACAAAAACATTGACATTCACATAAAAAGCTTGTCAAAGAGAGGGTCTAGGAAAATTGTTGGCAGTTGGGATAGAGGGTGGGGTTGAATGTGAGGTAAAAAGGACTGCGAGTATGGCATCTTTCTCTTCTAAACTAAGTCAGTACAGTGTCATATACTGTAATTATCTTGAATATGGATCGTATAGTTTGTTAGTTACCAAAGTTTGACATTAAGTAAGCCTTCTTAAAATGTATTATTTTGAATGAAAATACAGTTCTGGGCTTCATGTGTAACAAAGCATCACAATTCCATAACAGAGCACCAGTCATGGACTTGCTCTCATGCATAGGTGGCTGAGCATCACTACTGATGTGACATAATTTCATACATTATTTGATGTTCAAGCATGATGCCATTAAGACTCAGCAGCAAGGTGGCAGTGTGATCTGAGGCATTGATACTGTATTGTAGGGGATCCCTATTATCAACAGCAGGCAGGAAGTGAATACAGAATAAGGCACATTTATAACCAATGCAGCTGATATGATGGAGGACCAAGAACAGAGCCCTGAGGAACTCCTTCACAGACTGCTCTCAGACAAAAGACAGACAGCCTGAATAGTCTTATCTGTGTGGTTGTTCACAAATCAAGTAGGAGAAGTTTAATCAAAATACCAGGATGTATCACAGACCGTACAACAAAGAATTTACAAAAGTAAAAGAAAAGACTGGATATCTTTGTTTAAATAATAATTTTACCAACTTTGATTGCAGCTGGAACAGTGTAAGTATTCAAAACTGATGTTTAAATAAAATTTCTCAGTGTAATAATAAATCCCTTCACCAACCTGGGATTTCAGCTGGCTGAGACTGAGAGATCCATTTGCAATCAGTCTGCATTGTAGTATCTCTTAGACATAAAATATAGCAGCCTTCCACATCACAGAAATCTTATTTTATCTAACACTAAAAAAGATGAGTCAGTAGTTTGCTTATTAAATTTGCCACAAATTTTAACATGTCATCTTTTACAGAATCAGCTCCACACTCGTACATTCACATGCACTCACATTTGGGATTTGTCAAATACAACTGTATTCTGCAGCAGTTGGGGGTTAAGGACATTACTCAGCAGTTGCTCGTGAAGGATGAGAGAGCAATATTTGTTCACTTCCCCTGCCTAGTTTTTTCCAGCCGGCTGAGCGAATCTAAATGGTATAAATTGGAAATTGTATAAATAATTCAGGAACGGCTTTTATCTTCTGTATTTGGATGCATTACTAGGCCAACACAATAGAGATTCTCATATCAGAAAGGATTCACCCCTCCCTGACCTTTTGTGCATTCTGTTGTTCTACAAAATCATATCAAATGCCTTTTTCATTTGAGATACATTGCCTCTATGGGAAATTCCTTCAAAGTGCAAATCAAATGTTATCCAGACTTTTTTTCTTCATGATGAAATAGGGCAAAGGCTTATGAATCCTCATTGATTTGTTCATCTGTTCATTTATACACTTAAATAAACCAGTGGCTAGACTACTACTAGATGGTTTGTTTTGTTATCCATGTGACGTGTGCAACATCTCTGACACCTCTGATTAGATTAGAGGGAATTTAGTGAAATAACAGCTTCTGCCATTGCACTGCAGCATTTTCAGAATTACAATGAGTGGCCCCAGAGAGTGCTACAGTTACAATGTGACATATTAGTTACTGATTGGTCAACTTGGGTCCTACATTTTTTATGAAGGAAGACATATTTAATGTTATCACTGATTTAAACGAAACAAATTCACTAATTCAGATCATTATCAGAAATTTCGTTTAAGTTGTATTGTAGAGCATTGTGAAGGTGCATGCGACAAAGCTTCTCATTGTATTTGAAATACTTTTACATAGTTGAGCAGTGTAGAAAACATTTGTGCTTCCATTTCACAAAGGAATCAAAACAAATGTAAGTGGTTCTCGCGAGGCCATCACTCCTGCATGTGAGAGGACATCTGCAAAAAATTGAACTTTCCTCAACTTCCTCAAATCATGCTTCTGGGCACCTTTTAAATCTAGTGGTGGGTGGCACCAGCATGTTTTTGAGATTCAATCCACAGTGCTGCGTCTCCAGGGTTTGACTTCATATGTGTGAACGGGGCATGAGTTTTTTGGTGGTATAACAACGTCAAACTACTGTACTTCCACCTTTGCTCCTGACAGGAAAGGGTCATTCACTAGAAGTCCTTGTCAAGTAAACATTGACAGGTCATTTTAGGCATTTGATCAAATGACTAATGCAGCCAGTTTTTTTGTAAAGACAGTAATCAAACGTTTTGTCCATGTACAACTCGACATGAGACCTGGGAAACATGTCACTATCCATCTCTGTGCATTTGCTGCATACAAGACAAGAAAATTTTATATAGCAGCATGCTATGCTAAATCAAACAGATTTTGTAATGCACATACACTAGCCTTGACTGTATGGGAAGCCATATTTATTTCATGTCACATGGTGAGCTGCTGGGTTTGATGAAATGTACCTGACTTCCTAAGAGGGAGCCTACTGTGAAGGGCACAATTACTTCACAGAATCACAGGTTTCAACTTATAACTGAATACAGAAAAAAAATACCTGCATCTCACTGCTCAGGGTATTTTTAAGCCAAACGCAAAGCTATTTATCCTTTAATGGACACTGTAGAGTATCAAAGTTATCACACAAAGAAAGGAGAGACACGGCAACAACACCAGAACGTACAATGTACTTGTAAGAGTTTGCTGTGAGAGGTTACAAATGTACACAGGCAAAAGAAAACAACTTGTAATCTTTTTTGTATTGAACAATCTAAGAACTACAATGTGGACAAGCCTGTTTCCAAATACAGCATGATAATATTTAATCCAGTTATGAATAATCTAATTTAATCTCTCCTTAATGAAGCCTGGCTTCTGTTTAAAAAATGCCCTGCTTACTGTAATTACTGGGACACAACACAGTGCTGGTGTTATTGATCATAATGCAGGGAGCGTTCCTTGAAAATGCACTTTAATGCATGTGAATAACACAGATGTATACTTCCTGTGCTGTATTTACACCTCCAAAATGGAGGCACATTGAAGCCAACACTGCTTGTGTTCATTAAAATCACGCTGGGAAAAGGAAGCATCAGCTTTCTTCCTTCCACGTCACACAGTGGAATACAGTTTTTGACACTAAACCACAGCCAAGTAAAACTGCTTCCAACAGAGAGTTTCACCCCCTCCGAGTGATGTAAGTGACGCAATGAGGAGTGAGACACACCTGAAGAGAACCCCTGAAAAAGCTCTACTCAGAATGATATACATTTCTTTCATGCCTAATCTCAAGGAGGTGGCTTTACTGTGTTAAATTACCTTTCCATCTCAAGTCTTTGGCATTTCTGTTCCAACTACAGCATTAGTTTTTGTCAAAATTGTGCCAGTCCATCACTGACAGCTGAAAGGACAAACAATACTTCTGGGTTGAAGCTCAATAGATTCTCTTTGATTGCTGGCACATGTAGCGAGCCGCCTACTGAAATTGAGGGGGAGCTAAGATTGGAGAAATCCCAAATGTTTGTCCAGATGCTCCTGGTTTTTTTTTTGACGGATGCAAGTGAAGAGATTGTGTGGGTTTTTTAACTGCTGGTCTTTAACATGTAAAGCTGTAGCCCAATATTAATAGAAGTAACGCTTGATATTTAGGCTATAGTAAATCTTTAGTGTCTAAAAACAGCAAACTGCAAATAAAAATACTGGGGTTACCTTTCTGCACAGTTACAAATATTATACTGAAAGAGCTCTGTCCAAGTAAGAGACATTTTATCTTAATTTAATTTCAAAATGTCTCTACTATGATACTCTGCTTAGCCCGCCATCAATTTGCATTAGTCATAAAGCGTGGGACAAAACGTCAGGGGCAATTTCTCAGACCTGTTTTTGCACAATCTATGAGGTCCATGTGAGTGCCAGAGATTTTCACACCTGTTTGGCAATACAATGTGCCACTTGAGCCAGTATCAATATGTGATTCAGGATGTTTTTCACAGTCCCCACAGGTTATCTATTTTAGACAATTGTGGGCCTTAATGTGTGAAGAAAACTGAGACCACCTGTATGCAGGATCCATGTGCATACAGCCTCTGAAAATAGTAAACGTCAGTGAGTCAGCATGTTGATGACGTACAAACGGTCATTATGAAAATATTGCCTTCTTGGCTGGTTGACATCACTTTTTAATCTTGAAATTGGTCCTGCCTCCTCCACCCATGCACTAACACACACTCACAGTTGGAGGTAAATTAAAAATAATAATACATTTAGTTGAGACCTCTCCCTCGGCCCCCAGCATGTGTCTTACGCTGATGCCCTGGAACACACACTCCTTACAAATCCTGCCTTGTGACTATTTCAAAAGCTGTAACACTCACAGCTTGCTTGCAAACATGCTAAAAAAAAAAAGATAAAATTAAACCGTGAAAATAGTATTTATTTGTTTTTAGATTAATTTCAGGCTCAAAAGAGCTTGTCTATTACATAAGCACAGCTGGGTGAGAGGTGCCTCTTCCACGAACATCGTTCCTGGATCATTTCCCAGTCCTGACTGTACTGTAGTCTCCACTATGATCAGCGTCAGTTGAGAGTGAAAACACAGGCTAAAGCAAGCTGCCAATATCTCTAATTATCATGGATGATGCACCCAGGGCTCTATTTTTGGACCAACGCAGCAGGAGACGGTGGGGGGGTTACTTGTATCTATGAAATATGAAGTCAATGCATGTTTAACTTTATTATTACACAACAAGGTCAGGTCATGTCATGTAACAAAATTGGCAGCAGGTATGAGATGTAGAGATCGGAATCAGCATCACTTATTCGGCACAGTCAGTCCAGTGAGGGTCCAAGAAATTTACATGGTTAATTGGATGTTTTTTTTTTTAAATTAAACATAGGAGTGGGATTGTTGTATGTTTTCACTTTCACGGTCAAATGAGCATGTGTATTAGCTTGTTAGCAAGCAGCGGAGCAGGTACTTACTGTAAAGAAGAGAAAGAAAACAAGGTGGCTGACAAGAGAGGCCTGCTCATCATATACTCCAACAAGCATGAGGCTTTCCAAAAGTTTTGCTTTGAAAACGGGTAATATCACTAAGATATCTGTCCCGATACCACAAAAAGTATCCCTGAGTTCATTGAAACAGGAGTGCTGTAACAAAAAAACAACAAAAAAAGACCTGACCACCACCCTGTGAGCTATCATACCCACTGAGTTTAGGTTGATATTCAGCAAAAAATGAAAATTCAGCAATTGGCCTGAATAACTGTCACAGTGTATGTGCATTTTAACAGGGATCAGGCTGTCCAGGATGAGCTTCTTACCTCGTCTTTTCCTCGTCAGGTCTCTGTCATCATTAGTATTCTGGTCAGTGCTGTGCTCATCTTGGTTGGCCATTTCCCCATCTGAAATTATTTTTGGCCTTTTTGTACATGGCAGTCTCTTTCAGCAAAATTATGTCCAGGTTTAAATAAATAAACAAAGATCCTTAAACATAAATGCTAATGAGCACATTCTAATAGAGCACTTTTTAAGTGTCAAGGAAAAAGAACAGGGGCTTTGGGCTAGTGCCTTTCAGTCGGTTCATTTGCTGAATCCTGCTGATTATTCAGCTAAATATATCTTCCTTTTTACATATAATTATACTGGAGCAGGCCAGTGGACACTGTGACTCTGCAAAATATGTTAAAATGTTCTTCAATAGATTACAGACATTGCATTCTGTGTTTTTTGTACTGCATCAAGTTTGTTAACATTGGATTTGGGACCCCATGTGCAGACTGATGTATTATTGTTCTGTTGATTAAGGTACAGGTAATATATCAGCTTTTGTATAATGCCACTTGTGATCGCTCCCATGCTCCTGAACATAGAATACAAGAATATGCCATACTCAAATTGCTGAGGTCATGAGAACGTTGGGACATTAGTCTGGCCACAAAAGGTTGGGAAACCTAGTTATATTATCTGTTGTCTGCTAATTTGACTTCCTTTGTACTCAGTTTGCCTAGTATGTTGTATGGTGAAGCATTAAGGCCAGCTATTGTAATACTGTTGACTAAAGAAATACCCCACGTTATGATGTTTTCATCATTTACTGACACAAACTAGAAATCCAGTTTATACTGTGAGTGGTCTCTTCATTTTTTAAGAGTGGCTTCTTGTTTACCCATGAACAGGTACCAAAAAAGTTTCAGTTGTCTGAAGCCTCTACAAACTAATGGTCCACCCACACAGGTGTTTTCATTCACTGTGTCTGATTAGATCTCTTTTCAGGACTGTGTGGGTGTGTATGTGCTTGTTTACCATCTCCCTCACTCTCCTGTTGTTGTCATTGCACCTGTTGGGTCAGGACAGCTTACACCTTTATCAGTGTTATTAGTACATGGACTTTGTTGATGTTATTTAATTTCAATCATAGCACAGCTCAGCTTCAACCTGAGCAGAAGGCTAATTACGTGTGGTAAAATGGAAACACCTGTGTCCAATGTGCAGAGCTTTGAACCATAACCTTTTAGCAGTCGTGTTTGTCCATTTCAGTCTTTTTCAGACATTTGGCTTTAAATGTATGTTACTCGTGCTTCAGTGATGTTTCAGCAGTATACATCAGATTTATCTTGTACACTTGATACTAATTTATCATACCAGACATTACGGGAGACTGCAAGAGACATTTGATGACAGACAGTCTAGACTAGTCTGTCATATCCTCCTCTCTGGCTGAGATTATGAAACTGAGTTTTTTTTTTTCCTTTTGAAGAGGCTCTGGAGAGATTTGCCTGATAGTTTATGCAGTCTGTAGTTGGTACTCACTAACCTAAAATTAGGCTATATGTATGCAGTTTGTAGTTGGTGAGCAACAACTAAAAGTAGGCTATTTCATCAACAATATCTTTTACATGCTATACATATATATATGTATTTGTGCATGCACTTGATTGCCTTTCACGTTCAGGTAAAGCACAGCTTTGTTTGTCATTTACAGTATTCTGTATATGTGTCAGCATGTGCATACACTGAAAACACGTGTGGCTGTGGATGATGGCACATGTTGGTAGCATGTGTTTGTGAATGAGTATCGTCACCACCTGGGACAAGTGATCTACATAACATCACATTAACACCGCATTGCTACTCATCACCTGCTCCAGCAGGGAGTAAACGCTGTCAGGAGTTGAGAGAAGATTATGATGGAAGAGGTTCAGGAAGGAGAAGGCTCCCTGTAGCTGCAGCTGTAACGACCTTAAGTGGGCCAGGCTCAGGTGAGCTTTCCACACTTAAGCCAAATTGGAAAAGACCCTCGGAGCAGAGAGCTAAGTGGCACTGGTGAGCTAGTGATCTATCTGTGAAGTGGTTTGGAAAAGTATTTTACCAAGCTGAGCTTCTTGTGGTTCAGGAAAGCATTATGGATCTTATAAGAATTGAAAAAAATACACAGGTGATGGGCTTTAAAAGGAAAGGGTAATAAGTGGAGTCTTTTGGTGATTGTGATATTATGTTGTTCACAGAGAAGAGCATGATACTTTCAAAGTTACACTGGCAGGTTTAGTGACTTAATTCCCCCAGGGGCTATCTAAAGTAGATTAAAAATGTATTCACCCACAGTACTGTAATGTGCTTTGGAAAGAAGCATCCACCACATTGCTTAAATGGCATACAGTATGCTGTGATTACACCTGAGGTCAAGCCCAGGTAAGACATTGGTGAAATAATGATCCACTAATGATGATTTATTTTTAATATGATTGAAGCAACAGTCTAATTGAAGCTGATGAGATGGGTGTGTGTATTCCCGTTGTGTAAATTCAGATTGTTCAACCCTTCTAGATTGATGTCTTTATGAGCACAAGTCAGTGTATTTGATTGAAATTAATATATATTGAAAGCAAAACCTCAGATGAATTGATTTCATTAAACAACCCTAAAGGGTTACGAAGGTGATGTGTAGGAATGGCCATGGCATATTGGTATTCTGTGAGGCTACCTACTCAGCTCTCTAAACCAAAGCCGACATTTAATTTGCAACCAAAATGAGGTGAACTTTGTGTGAAGCGGGTCATTTTACTGCTGTAATTGAAGTGCCCCCTCTTTGCTCTTAATTTGACTTGCACTGTATGGGAGGACACAGCCATGGATTGGTGTGTGTGTGTGTGTGTGTGTGTGTGTGTGTGTGTGTGTGTGTGTGTGTGTGTGTATGTGGGAGAGAGTGTAAGATAAAGAGTAAGTATAACCCTTTATAATTTCAACAGTATCATAAAATATGCATAACATATTCCATTTTTTGGTCACTTTTATCCAAAGTGTCTCACAGTAATGTAAGTGAATACTTCAAATAAGGTTTCAGTGGGAATCCAAGCCTTTAAAGACAACTTGAAGCCATTTATAGAGTGTCTCGCTTCAGTAATTCGCACTACACTTCCAGTTCAAAGTGAATGTTGTGGCGGGACATAATGTGTGGAAAAATTGTTACAACAGGAGCAGACAGTGGTCGAAATCCTCAAGGTGTAGGAGGAAGAAAGCAAGGAGTAAGTATTTTGTCACTTGATGTGGCAGCTTGTGTCCCTTTTTAAATTAGTGAAACTTCAGTGTTTGTTGAGTGGGATTGTGGATAGAGGATCTTTCATGCCCTATACACACTGCTTCTTGACTTTGTTTAAAATGACTGCTGTAGTTATCTACAAGAGTCTATAGAAGTGATTATCTCAGAGTTTTCAAATGGTTATGATATCATCTTTAAAACCAGCTATGTTTTCCAATAGTGTTTTCAGTTTGCAGCCAGAAACTGGTTGGAAATTGATTTCCAGAGATTCCTCCTGGGTGTTATTTTTTTCTTTCTTTGTTTCCAGTTCCTGCCAACTCCTGACTTCTTCAAAGCCAGGGTAATAAATTAATTGTTGTCACACATTTCCACTGAGCACACTGGCTTTTGTTTTATGGCTCTATTATAAAAGACACAAAGACAAAACAGACACACAGGAAAATACACAAAGCATAGGTGCGTTTCTGCCCAAAGTACCTGGAACTTTTAGTCCCAGGAACTACTTTTCAAGGAACTAAAGGGTTCCTTCAGCCCGTTGTTGTCTGTATTTCTACACCGAGGAGATTAGGCAAATGAATCCGCTGACATATGAAAAAGTAACGTCTGTTTTTACACAACATTTTTGCACGTGACTATGCAACAACAATGAGGCCATTATATCATTATATGTGCGACACTGCAGCGGCAGTAAGCATGGAGGAGCTCAGTAATGCTCAATAAGGCCTGGACTTCGTCATTAGTCCTTCTGTCATATGCTTTCTTCTGTAACTCCATTGTGTCTAAGCACAATGAACAAAAAACAAATTGGTTTGTGGCTGCAGATTTTTCAAAAATGGCAGCTAAATAAAATGCTGCAAGTACTCGACCAATATTCAGCACTACAAGCCCCACCCCCAAAGTTCCTGTACTTTTGGAAAGTACTGGAAATGCATTGAGTTCCTCAAAAGGTTCCTAGTCCCTGGGAAGAGTTCCTGCGGTGGAAACGTGACTCATGACAACCTTTCTTAAATAATGGCATTAGAAATTCAAGTGGCATTGTAAATTATGATCTGTTAAGAACAAATCAATGCAAAACCTTGCAAGATCTTAAGGTCAGATGATGTCTTGTAAATGTAGCTACAGACTAGTATTCTTGCCTACAGCTGTTATGTTAAAGCAGAGGTACACAATCTCTCCTGGATTCCTCCTTTTTTCTTTTCTAAAGATACACATATATCATTTTGATTTGTTAATGAAAGTGATGCATACCTCTGATCTCTACATACAGTAGCTACTTCTGTCTTTAAATAGCGTCTGATTATCACTTCAGTAAGGCGAAAAGACAATAACACACATGTGCTTTATACGCTGTCATTTTCCTGTGCATATTGTACTTCCATCTGGAGTTTCTGATAAGATAGAGAGCTAGCAACACACACAAACACACACACACACACACACACACACACACACACACTCAAATCTGCCGCTTTGTATTTACAGCTTTACTTGAATATGTTTAAAGCCATGACACATTGTGTGTGTGTGTGTGTTTTATAGGCCCAATGCAGGCTTGTTGATAAAAATTAGCATTTCTTTATACCACGTCATTTTTCATAATGTTCTCTTTATATACTAATTTCCTTAATTTATTCCTAATTTTCTGTCCTTCATTATAAATTAGAGTACAGTTTTGTCTCTGTCAGTTGAATTAGTTTTATTTATATGCTTTAGCTTTAATTGAAGGAAGGAGTGGGAAGATTGATACCTAAAGTACTGATACTAAGTCTTGTTGTGAGTATTGGTACTAGCATCAATAGGATCGATACCAATAAAATGGAACCATCTCATGTTGGATCATGACATGTGCCTCTTCTCTGTGCATGCGCTCTCCACTTATCTGTTGCTGTTGTGAGCATGCATCCTGAAAACCATGCTTCATTTTAAGATGGGAATGGATGGCTTTAAGACAAAAGACAAGGCTACTTTTTCTTGACTTTTCTCTGACAGAATTTGATGTAGATACTCAATTCTTTCAAGCTAAAATGTTGAAGTTGTTTATGACCAGATGTCCCCATGGGGTTCATTAAAGTGCTATTCTATCCCATTGTACACATGTCAGTATAACCCTCTACATTCTTATTTACCCTGGGATTCCTTGCTGTATTCAGCTACTGTTTTCAGCTGCAGTGGCCCAATTTCCAGGCACAAATCATAAAAGTTTCATCTCATCTCATTGGTAATGCAAACAGATGGACCTTCCTCTACCATGGGGGACGAGTTTAGCACACCTCCAGTGTTTTCCCCTTCTCAGTATACATTTTGTTGCTGAAGAGGATGTACTTTTCAGTACCTGTCTGAAACTGACATCTCACTCATCCTGGTGATTTCTAGTGTTTTTCACTGATTTCGACATATCTGTGATAGAACATAGATTTTAGATGTGTATTATTGAGACAGAACAAAGCTTTACTAAATTTGAAAACCTTTTCCAACTTCTTATTAAATCAAATGCTCTATATGTTGCTACTGTCTATTGCTTTTACAAGTGACACTTGGAATGTGCATCCCATTAAAAACCAGTTTACGTCATCTTGCTGGTTTCTTTAGTAAGAGCCTTTTGCATGAACAAATGTTTAAGTACAATTAAAATATTTCATGATTCAGTCTGAAATTAGTTTGCCTGTCACTTAGTCACTCTTAATTGAATAAAACACCACAAAATCCTGTCCCTGTAAAGTCTCACACTTATTTAGATTTGTCATCAAATGTAACTTATTCATCTTACAAGGATTTTAATTACAATGATATTTGCATCTGGTTTTGGATGTAAATCATTACAGTAACTGTTAGGCCTGTCAGGGCCAGCTTAAGCCTTTCTGGGGTGCAAAGAAAGCATTTGATACACCAAACATTGTTGATAGTGCTCTTAAATCCTGTAATATCATTTGACATGATATTTTGGGACACTATTGTGTTGTGTTATGATTGAAAAAGGGATGGGAGAGTTTACATTTGCAATTAATTTAGCCTTATAGCTAAGAGGCTCTGAGCAGCCCCTATATCTCGGCCCAGGGCTGAGGGCTTTGATAAAATATAGTAATTGATAGTTGCTGTAAAACCTGCAGATAAAGTGCAGACTACCTCTTCATTCTAAAGAATATAGAATATATAAAGAATGTAAACAGCATTTTAACAACTGTTTTGTTTATTTGCTTTGTCTTGCTCGCATTTAGTAAGTCTGTGGGTCTGATTCTGTTTGCTATGAGGAACAGAACTATATACATATGAAGAAAAAAACAGATTCCCTGTAAGCATTGTGTTTTCACAGATGGCATGACGTCATCTGCTTTCTTTTTTCCTCTGACTTTCATTAGCTAGTCTGTCATCAATGTTTCAAATAGAATTTGAACAATCCGGCAGAAGATTATCAAGTAAACCTGCTGTATTACAACTGCAGAATTTATTTATTGCACATTTGAGTGAAATGCATAGCAAATCTAACAAACAGCACAACTGATAATGATCAATCAAGTGGGGATTCTAATGGTGATTTTCAATCACAGATCCAAATGCCAATTTAGATTATGATCGTCAATGCCATGCTCATACAGAGCTGTATGTTCCACTAACATTTACTTTAAAACTGTAACATTTACATAGCCTATAATTTTGTATGTAATAACATACAATGCATTTCATGGCAGATATTACACTATATCATTTCAGTTTTAAATCTGTAGTTGACGTCAGTAAAGATTTGTTCCTCCACCTGCCATGTAATGTCAGAAAGGCTGAATTCACACACATTTTTACATAGTGGTTAAAAGACCTTTTAATTCTCCTAAAATGTAATATCTTATATTTTTAATGTTGAGCTCTTGGCCTTTTTTATTGCATTAATTTAAGTAGTAATATTATTATATGAATTAAATTATTGTTGGTATTATTTAACTTAAGTAGTATTATAAAGCTTCTTCTAAAAACGTCTTTTGCTTTTTGGTACTTGATTACTTTGCAAGGTCAGTAATGTAGGTTTTGTTTTGTATCAATGCCCTCATTCACATAGTGATCTGGTTCTTGTACTTTCCTTAATCAACAACCTCAAAGCCAATCTTTAATATCGCGGTCATGCAGTTGTTCTGTGTGTAAGATCATGTAAAAGTAACAGTTGAACAGACATTTCTGAATCCAGCAAGAACAAATGCATAACAGGAGCACAATAGCATCTTATTTTATCCCAGACGCTATAATAGAAAGAGTGCAGTATGTACTGTAATTGCAATACAGCTCACTTGTGGTGGCTGGTAAA
The DNA here is from genome assembly GCA_008360985.2 of Macquaria ambigua. Taxonomy (NCBI): domain Eukaryota; kingdom Metazoa; phylum Chordata; class Actinopteri; order Centrarchiformes; family Percichthyidae; genus Macquaria; species Macquaria ambigua. Next base: position 63,028 of record VMKM01001153.1, on the reverse strand, counting down.
GTGACAAAAAGTCACATCTAAACATTGTACCATCTGAAATAAAGTTAAAATCATAATGTTAAACTACTTGAGTAACAGTAGTTCTTGGTCATTTGCATTGTTCTATTGTAGCACCACCATCATCATCATTATGGTATCATCCTCCACTGTTCAGCATTTAAAATGTGAGTCTATTATGGTTATGATCTTTCCTCTACAACTCAGTGTACAAGTCAGAGAGTTTTAAAAGCAGAATACTTAAGCATCCGGCAAAGTACTCATTGATTAAACGTCTTACCCACACCTTTAAAATAAACTTAAATTTACATTTAAAATTTAGTTGTTTGTGGAATACAGTATGCTGGAGACACTACTGTCTCCCATTGGGATTTTTGCCCCGGTCCCTTCTGATGTTCTTGTGTATGCCTGTGTGCCATAGGGAGTTGTTAAGTCTTGTCACTGTAGACACAGTACTGAGACAGGCTATTTATTTTCAGTAGTTATTAAGTCTAGCCTTGTTGTTTGTGGGGAATTAGCACAGTATGCCATACTTACATGGTAGCAGGTTTAAACATTAGGAGAGAATAATGCACGGGTCATTGTAAAAATACCAGAGTTTGTCTTTTTTTTTTTGTTTGTTTGTTTGTTTTCTATTGTTTTCTGACAAGCTTAAGATATACTGCCTACCTACACAGGCTATTATTTAATGTACATTTATTTGCCCATTTTGCCTCGGCAACTTACATTTATGGCACTTATACAGTACGTGGCTGTGTTGTCTGCCCTGTTATTTGTAAATACACTGTCACTTTGCATTTGCTGCAGTTAACTTCAGAGTGACAGATTTCTTGGTATTTGTCAAAATGTGTTCTTCAAAACTTTTAACTAGCCTGGCTGACATTCAAATCTCATTCACGCCAACCAAGGTTATTTAGGAAGTGTCCAGATAATACAAATAATATATCTTTTTTCCTGGAAAAAGTGTTCAACTCAACATCTTCTCTGAAAGCAGTTTTGCTTTTGTAGTTTTTTGCACTTGTTGTTGATGGAACATAAGACTGAAATGACAGTTGTTGCTCCTGCCTGCATTACTCACAGCTTGAAGTGGCACTAAACAATCTGTTACCTTACCTGGAAATACATGATGGGACTCAAATAGCTGTGAGCGCTGACTATACTTGAGATGAGTTTAGGATGTTTTTAGGCGTTGCTAGTGCTCGTCACATGTGTAATTAGGTATAGTTATGAAGCTCCACTGGTATGTGGCAGAGAATACTCTCTCTCTTAGTGTATCGTGATTTAAAAAATTGAAGTGAGTGAAGTCTGTTCTGGCAGGACACTCAGATTCACTGTGAGTCTTTTGCAGCGGCGCCTCTCCAATTAGATCACACATTTGTATCCTTTTAGTCAGTCCAAAAAAACACTGTTTGTCCGCTCCACGCAAACAACTAGGAAGAACAAAAAAAGATGAAAATATCTTCACAGCATGTCAAAGGCAGACATCATGCCCAATTCAAGTTTGAGTCATCTCGCGCAGCAGAGACTGCATGAATGCACCCATGATCTTACTGCTTCTGCTGTATCCCTAAATGTCTCTGTCTTTGGTGGTACTGTCAGTTCCTCAGTATCTCCTTTTGTCTTTGATCTGGAAATGGTTTATGATATCAATTTACCTGCTGTCCCAGTTTTGCAGGAGTTGTTAACAGCTGCTTAAAACACTCACCAAAGCTGTTTTTATTGATGGTGGCACAGGTGCATGCTAGTCATTGGGTGGAAGGGAGTTGTTTTACGAGCAATAAAAGAGTTGAAAGAATGGGTACCTCTCTGACGGTCTGACAAAAGCAATATTTGTCTCATCAAAACAGCCGCATCCTGGTTGACCCGATGTGTTTAATGTTGTAACGGTGAAGCTATGTTTCTAAATATCAGTTTCAAAATTCAGAATAGTTTAGCAAAAATAATTCAAAATGTTATAATCAGGGCCATAGCTACCATCGAGGAAACTTAGGTCATTTACTCAGTAATATTTCTGAGGATCTGGCGGGTGTAAGGATATATAAAGTGGAGTTTAAATTCTACAATTAAACACATACTACACATGGTTTTTAAGGCTGATTCTGATATTTTTAGTCATGCTAGCATGCTAACACGCTAAACTAAGATGGTAAACAAAACATTACACCTGCTAAACGTCAGCATGTTAATATTGTCATCTGAGCATGTTAGCATGCTGACTTGAGCATTTACAGCCTCACAGAAATGCTAGCATGTCTGTAGACTCTTACTAAATATTTTAAAATGTGATTTTTTAAAAATGTATTTATCCATTTACTTATTTTGCCAACAGAATATTATATTTTGACCTTAATGCGAGATAGAATTTAGAAAATATAATTGCAGTTAGTTAAATGTGGCCCTTGTTTTAATATGCACATGGCCTATATTTGTTTAAACTTAAAATGACTGTCTCATGACTTGTTTGGATTATTTATACAGTTCGTAATGAGAGGAAAGGAATGTTGGACTAATAGGATTCAGGGTATATTGACTGGAAGAGGCCATTACTTACCACTGGTGCTGTACACCCCCGAGTGTGTGACGAGTGATGCTGCTTTTCACCACCACTATGACCAACAGTCAGCCTCCGTTTGCTTCGGTTTCACTCACTCTGCACCCGTGGCAGGTTTCATAGTGCTTGCTGCTTATTTATTTATGCATTCCTACTATGCTCATCTTCTACAGTACAGGCGACCATTTATGAGCAGAACTACCGCTACCAAGGTTAACTGATTACTTTTTTATGTAATAAATGCTTATCAGTGACCCCTATCTCACTTATTGATTTATTGCCAGTGTGCTCTCCAGTATTTTTCCCTTGATATGCTCACAGGTGAGAGTTAGTGGGTGCATGCTAAATTCTTATTAGGTGTGTGGGAGATGATAGTTGAGATCTCATTGAAATTCATGGTTGTTCGGTTGGTTTGTTTATAGTGAAGTGAAGTCCGCCACTCAGGCTGTAGCTACTTTGCTGATGACGACGCATAAGTGATTACACAGTGCAGATATCAGATATGTTTTGATCTATACCTTGACCAAAGGCCCTTGACCTTAAAAAGAAGAAAAAAATGTGCTGAATGGATGGTTATTTATCAATCAAAGCCCAGAGTTCAAGAGGTCTTTCTAATTAGTGCTATTGTTTGATATTAATGAAACATGAGGGAAAAAAGGCCCTATGCAGCCTTAATTGCCTGCAAATATATATATAATAGTCATTTAAGGACAAAGGAAATCTGTACACGCCTTTTATTAATTTATCCATGCATACGTGCATGAATGAATGAATGAATGAATGACATGGCATCTTTTGCCGTAAAAACCCCACTTCCTTGAAAAAAATGCTGAATGCTAGATAATTATTTTGGAAATCTGATAATGTTTTGTTATAACTTGCATATCGATGTAGAGCTTTGGAGCAATCGACAACATTGTTTAGACTGTGTTCATTCACAGTACTGTGACTCTACAACATATAAGTAAGGAAGTTAAGTTCTTGCTGGAATGGTATTATTACTGCAAGCTTTACTGTTGCCCGTGGTGGAAGTTGCAACTGTAATGGCTATCCTTATGTAATTGGTGTTGGTCTGACAAAATTAATTAGAATATTTAGATCATAAACACATTACATAAATAGTCTTCTGAGTGGAAATACCTATGTGGACTAACAATTATAATTACACAAAGCTGCAATGTAGCAACAACCGCCGGAATTTCATCACTTTAGCTGTGGAAGTATAGGTCGCTCTGATAATTGCTTGGTGTCTGGTTACAGTGCCCGTTTAAATTATTTGGGAATACAATTTGGTAAGATTTCAAAAGATTGCAGCCCATCTGTATTGATAGAATGCTGGGTAGCTGCATTACAGCTACAGCTACCCAAACATTGATGAAATTAACACCAAATTCAGTTTCTCATATTCATTTGTGGTCTATATATCAAATGGTCTTGTTAACTAACAGTATCTTTTGTGATGTTATGCCCTATAAATCTTATGTTAATAGCAGACTGCCATGGACATCATATTGATGGAGAGATGGAGGCCCCAGTCAAAAACACACAACATCATTGTTAAAAGTTCCACATTCACTTTTGATCAGAGTGAGAAATGTTGAAGCTGTTTGAACAAGACATTTGTAGTAACTTTCAAAAAGTTACCCATTTTGTAGTCACTTTCTATTTGTGCTTGATATTGATTGGTATCCTTCACTAAACAACCGTTCTCACCCCTCCAATCAGCTAGATACACAGTAATTGCTTTGTCATTTCTGTCCAGAATGTTTACACTCAGCAGGATTCCTTCATTTCAATCAGGAGCTGCTGGCACAGTAATGCCTGCAAATCAGGGTCCACCATTTTGATTGCTTCCCTCATAATATCTGATTCAGAAATACAGTTGAAAAGCAACATGAAACACATTATTCACCGTCTGACATTATCTAAAAAAAATGACTTCAGAAAAAGTGAATACAAAACATGATATAAGAACAAAAGAACACATTTAGTTGGTACGCAATGTCTTCCTTAAAGCCTTGGTCCATATTTGGTGTCAGTCCAAATGGTTTTTGTTTTCTTCTCTGCCCATGTAGTCGAGTGTGTGTGACACAATTAGAATTAAATCTGCATTTATTTGGTATGGTCTTCTTGTTTAACTTAACGGGTTACAATACAATTTTATAGTATGTATGAAAAGTAGGATAATGTTGACACTTTTAAGTACATTATTAGTCATGTGGTGGCTATGTCACAATCACAATATGCAAATAACAGGAGACCAGATTTTGATTTTATAGAGTATGACCTCATGCCTTTTTTCATTCTTAAATTACATCTCCCCACACAGACAAAGATGGCAAAAGTCACCATAGGCTATCGCTCTGCACGTGTAATCGTAACTTCATCATAAACTTACTGCTTGAAGTACCCAATGAGGAGTTTTATGGCTCTAAAATCTGAGGACGTGTTTCTGTGCCCCTAGCATTCCACTGGCCCAGTCTAAAGGTTTGAGCACAAACTGCACAGTTAATTAGTCACACCTCATTCAACTGGCTGACTCAAGGTTATTTGACTAATTATGTGCAGGTAGGGATAGTTATGCAAATACAACAATGAGAATGTCTTCGTTTCTTGTCCTTGCCTTATGACTCGCCAGGAGAAGATGGTCCAAGGCGAAGGCGGTTGAATTATGTTCGGCATGGTGGCACAAAGTCAGGTATTTGACAGTTCTCAGCTTGTTTCAAATACAAAGGTCAGTGTCAGTTTGTGTGGGAAGATGAAAGCTAATGGACATTCATGGCGCAGATTTATGAGTGGTATCTTTTAACAGGATCCCATTTATAAATTTGACGTGTCAATTTCTTGTGATTTACTTTGTCTGATAAAGACAAACACACAACAGACATAAAGCACTTTTAAGTCTCGCATTTTCCAAGATCTTAACAGTACTGGATATATTTCCTGCTTGAGATGCAAGGTGAAAAATGTGTTACTACTTCATAGTGAAACAATTTATTATACATTCAACAACATATACAGTATATTTTGAATCTAAATTTCATGCGACACTAATACAAATTTGAGTGTGTTTTAAGTGAAAATTAGAGCATTTTATGTAATGTTAGAGGTAACTACAATACATCTTTCTTTAGCAGTGAGTGTGAGGTAACAATGAGTTGGCATTCCTCTTCTATAAATAATGAAGTATAGCATAACTATTGCATAAGCATAATGAGTCAGAGTTTTAAAAGGTATCACATCACAGTGGCTTATCTCCAGCTGTGATTTTAGGCTTGACATATGGTCAAGGCAGTGGATAGGGATAGATGATTGACCCTAAAGCAATCACAACACACATCAATAGCAATTTCAATTTATGACTAAATCTATACCTTACTTTGCAGTCACAACATGGTTGAGGCTCAAGGCATTTAAGGGAAAAGTAACCCGAAATTAAATACTGTGCTAGAGAGGAGAAATAATACCTCTTGTTTTTGTTGCAGTTTCTCTTGTTTTAGAAAGGAAGACAGCTTACTTCACTTTTACCAACAAAAAGAAAATAAAAAATGCCAAGGATGATTTACAAACAAATAAAATGGTTCACCTGGCAGATAGGTATGAAATAAAACACCCAGATTCAGTCTTTCTCTCTCATGTGCCAGCGAGACTGTACAAGTTTAGTCAGTAAAATATGTTAATAGCCCTTTTTTAGCCAAGACATTTTCTATTACAATTTTTTTTTTTTTTTGCATTCTCCCCATATGGAAATAATGCAGAATAAGTTATGTAGATTGTATATAAATAGTTTCAATTTACTGGGCCTCTATCCATCATCTTACCCCTGCAAGAAAGAAAAGATTTTATTAATAAAATAATCCACCCACTTAGATATGCGATTGGATTGATTAGTTGTATTCACAAGGCTAAGTGGACAATTATATCAGCACAGCACAGTATCAGAAAGCTCCTTGCAGTTTTTCTACCCAGTAACTCACCAAGATCCTGATAGGATGGGACACAGTTCAGGCCTTAATCTTTCTATTGCAGACTGGATTCCAGTGGAGTAGAGAAGGTTAATTTAAACTTTAAAGCAATTTAATTTGAAGGTCTATGTTTCTGGAAATAAAAAAATAAAATTAGATTTTATATTATCCTATAGGTGCTCTCTGAAGGCCTAGTGGGCCCTGAAGTTGTAGCACAATAAAGTGCCAAGAATCACACAGGGCAGGAGATGTGTTTCCTAGGAACTGGACTGTAACTGTGTTCCTTAAATGCATCTTCACTCTCCTTTAATCACTCCACTTCTGGTGAAGTTCCAAGCGTTGTGCTCCTTTACTGCTAAATTTTGCATCTTGAAAGAATCGCGTTGTCCTTTGTGACTTTGGCCTCCCTGACACAGAGCTTCAGGATTAGCAGGTCCATAGCTTCTTAATTAAAGACAAAAGCAGACAGAGGGAAAACTGTGGAACAAGAGCAGCTTTTCAATTATTTATTGACTTGCGACACAACACAAATACACAATTTCCCCTGTGCATACTGTAGCAAGGATTATTCTCAATCAGGCTGATTTGTAAAAACCTCATTCTTCACATGCTAACTGCTGTTTAAATCAAAAACAGTGAGCAGTTATCACCAACTATTAGTAACCCTGCTTCTGAAAGACAAACCTTCTGGTTTGTGTTAATGATTTCCATTTATACAATTTAATCTATGTGTACTGAATAACAGTACAGAGTTGGCCTGTGGAATTGTAGGCCATCACTCAGCGGGTGAGCCTTATATAATGTAATCACACATGGCCTTACGTCTTAGTTTTCCCTCCAAGGAAGAATGATTCCACTGGGAAACCTTCAGGCGCTGTCTTATAAACCAATATACGTCTTCTTTTTCACTCAACTTTTGCCACTAAAGTGGAAGTATTATGACCACCATGAAAACATTTTCAAAAATGTAAAGCAAACCATTTTTTATTATGTATACTGTACAGCAGTGCATGTAAAAAAATGATTGACTATTACTGAGCTATACATATGCACACATAGGAAGATCTTTCTCCCTCTGTAAGCACTCAGTCATGGTCATGGATTGGCGTCTTAACGAAACCTGATGATCTGATCTGCAAGTATTAAGGGAGAAAACTGCTAAAGTAGGTATAACAGAGAGATTTGTTTGTTGCTTTATTACTTGGATTGGGCCATCTTGAATATACATTGACATTATAAGTGAATGTTAACGGGATATACACAAATTGCTTCTCAGCAATACCAAGAGAAATTTGTTAAGCAATCAATTCTGCATTGGTCCAATTTTTAACGGTGCCTTTTACTAGAAAAAAAGAAGATGGAACCGTATTATAAAACAGTCACTGAGGATTTGTCCTCCATCTTGATCTCTATGCAGATTGTAATCAAACACCAAAAAATATGTCTGATAAGCCATGTGCAGCATCAGCACCCACTAGAAGATAGCGAAAAATCCCAAAATGAATGTGCCATCCCTGATATCCATATTGTGTTAATATTCAAGGAGTTGTGAGCATCAAGTTATTGTACCTGCTCCATAAATCATGGGATAACTTCTATTAGTGACACCATGATAGTATTTGTCAGTAAATTGATTAACTTGTTTAGTACTTCAATAACAACTACATTTAATCCAGATATGCTTTTAATGGGATTTATTGTTTGTTGTGAGATACTTTAAGTAAGTGACACCCAAATGGTAAATGTTATGTTTGATCAATTTCGCCATCAGTTATACCAGATTTCAGACATCTTTTTACAATTTCCTGCATAAGCGGGATCAGTGCAGTATATTTGTATTATTTATTTATTTTTCTCATGACGTCCTTTCATTACTTGTGGAGACTATCTGTTTCTTTATAGTATTGAAAAATTGCAGCACACAATTAATCAACCTGAGGACTTGACCAGTCGTTGTACTCTGAGAAAATATAAATTCATCTCCTGTGTTCCCTACTTCTCCTCTTGTTTCCATGGCAACATGACAGGGGATGAAGGACAGACTATTGGCTCTGAAGTTTCTTACTGCACTAATGAAAATGCTCCAGGAACTCCTGCTTTTAGAGTTTAGGAGTTGTGCTTTTACATCTGCATGTTATGTTCTCCTTTGCCTAATGTGGCATCCTCCACAACACATCAGCCAATATAAAGTGGTTACAGAGGTTTACTTGGTCATTTTGAGGCCAATAGCCCTATCCTCTCTCATGCTATTTGGATATTTAGAGTAGCTAGTCTATCCTCAGAGTTTCATTACAGATCAGAATACCTTGTTGTAATTAGTTTGCACAAAATTCATGTAATTTAGTAATCTTTCCGAACATGCTATTATTTTTCTTTAGATGGGAAAAGAATTATATATTATGAAAATATATACAATTCTTACCTCTACTGTACACACAGATGCTGTAAGTTATAATAAATCCTGGTGCAGCAATCATTACGGGACCCCTGCCTCATCAAATGACTGCTGATAATGTTAATTGTCATTGTCACTCCTCAGTGTTAAAACCACTACGTAGAGGTGTACCTTTGTTGGCACCACTGGCCCAGGTGCAGATGTTTGGGCCACTTGTATGTACCAGTACTCTACTGATTTTATTGCCCTGCTTTTCCACAGTCAGCGCAGGCAGTGGGAGGAAACCATGGAGGAGGATGTGGACCCATTTTAATGAATTAATCAACCAAATTGGTAATTAGGCTTTGTGCTTTAAAACTGAATTCCCTCACAAAAATGTAAGAGAGGCCCTGCGGTTATATTTTCTCACTCAGTAATTACCAAAGTTGACAGAAATTTCTCTCTCAAGTTGATTTTTACAGATTATTTTCCTTTCAAAGTCACAGTCTGTCAGATGCAACTAGTGTAAACACAAATGCCAGCTGGACTGTCTCACTTATAAAAGCCAACATCTACTTGCAAGAACAGGTTTATGGTGTCGGAGGAAATAGAAGGCCTGATTTAGATTTCAGCTGTAGAGATGGAAAGCACAGTATCCTCACTCAGTGGAATGAGATTCTTATAGCTGTGTTGATACAGTATCAGATACAAATGTTACTGTCCTGCAATTGAAAAAGCCATGGCAGGAATTTTACTCAATCTGTTATGCTTTGCTGTACCTTACATTTTTATTGCTGCATCACTCTTGTGATACCCTTGCAAATATCCGTAATGTGAGTTGTATCACAGTGCCTACAAGAAATGCATCTGATAAGAGGGACTCTGTGTATTCTTAAAGCTGCATCAGTTGACTTTTTTGGCCACTTGGGGGCAGCAGAACAAGCTGCACATACAACATTAATATATTATCTCTGTATAAAGCTGTCACAGTTAACCATTTAGACATCCATCTAGCAACATTAGCATTAATTTGGAGTTGTGTTTCTGGCCAGCTGATGAATGTGAGTTCAATATTAAGTAACTTACTAGCTCTGTTTTGTCTTCTTGGTGCTAGGCAGGTGTACAGTGGGTTTATCAGAGCTTTTTCGCTAACAATAGCTGCCTGCTGTGGCTGGAAACAAGGTTGGCGAAACAGTAAAGTTGTAGGCTGTAAAACCAAAACAATGAGCTGAAAGATGCCATCATGCTTCATTTAGCTGAGGAGAACTGCAGTGCTGGGTGGTAATTCCTTGGGGGTTTGTGACTACAAGCGACCCCTTTTACTTTTGACATAGCAGTTTGGTAAATGACTTTTATCCAAAGTGCTTTAAAATTTGCCCCTAATTCACCCATTCACACACTCACACAGACTGATGGCAGCAGGCTACCGTGCAAGGTGCCCGCCTGACCATTGGGAGCAATTTGGGGCTCAGTGTCTTGCCCAAGGACACTTCGACATGTGGACAGGAGGAGCTCGGGATCCAACCACCAACCCTGTGATCAGTGGACGAGGCTCTGCCTCCTGAGCCACAGCCGCCCCAGTTTGATCCATTGTTAATATAAAAATATTGATTAGTTTTATTAATAAGCTTTAAGGTTTTGCTTATAGGTTTGCTTATATACTGTTTGGTGTATGTCCAGTGTTACAAAGGACATAATTAAATAAATGTCTTATGACCACTGTCATAAGGATTGAGTCTTGCCCTTGTTGCAGGTTAAAGATCAGCACATGCTATCTAAAATCAATAGAGTTCATAGAGTTCATAAATAACACTAGTGTGGAGTATGATATCACCTCCATATATGTCTCCTTGACATTCTCTGTCATTAATCTGAGACAGTGACAGCTGTAAACTTCAGTTAATGTTACAAACCTGACCCAAGGACACGATCAAGTCATATCGGGTCGGAGAGGAGCGAAAATGTTGATACAGCACTTGTTACTCCCCTGAATCACGATCACACGCTGACATGCCATGAAATCAATATGAAGCCAAGTAATAAGAGCCAGCAATCAGCAGCCTTATGAAGAGCAGGTTGGGTGCCATCCTTATACATTATTCTGTTGATGCATAGTAACACCCATAGCTAAAGGCCATGCTAGATTTAGTACAGCAATTTTATGCTGTGAGGAAGAGAATTTGGCATAAGAGATAATTTCGGCGCAGTGTAAAGTTTTAGCATAGCAGTGTGGAGCAGTATATATCTATTCTAATGACTTTGTACACAAAAACCTGCTGATATGCAATTCATACCAGTTTATAAATTCGCAAACAGAGACAATCATTTTTCTTATTTATGAGACACTAGAGAAAAAAGGGCACACAGGTTAATTTATTAGTCGGGTAAACAATTCCAAATGTGCTACTGCATTAAAACAGGGAAACCCAGAAATCCAAACGATCAGAAAACCGTAATTAAATCTAAGAGAAATCCTTCATCATACTGAAATTAATAAATAAATCCAGCTATTTGGATAGAGGAGATAAATAAATTAAAGAGTATTAAAGGCTTTAAAGTAAAACTGTGTCTTGAGAGGAGATCTAAAAGATGATAATTGTTGGTGCTAAAATGGGTTTTAACCGATGGTTAGGAGGTTAACTTGGGTCACCGCGTACACAATAGCTTGTGTTTTGTATGTGAAAATGAATCATTCATTCCGCTGTAGTGTTGACACCAGCGTCTTAAAAGACATCCCATCACCACCTTCCCCTCCATGCGTTTCACTGTTTGAGTGCACAACATTTCATGCTTTGAAAACACATTCAGTGTTTTTCAAATTCTTCTCTTCCATCAGTGAAAGAGCTGAGATATAATCTGGCATTCGCGGCTGACTTTCAATTGAGTTTTAATGGCTTCTTTAGTTTTCTTCTTTATCAATTTACTTGAAAAGCCGTATTAAGAGACACTGGATTTACTTGATTAGGGCTTACAGTTGTTTAAAAATCAGTTGATTCACACATATTTTTTCAGTGAGTAAGTTGTGTAATTGTTTATGGATTTACTATTAGTAATCCTTGTCAGGAAACACAGCATGTGGAAATAGTACAAATTATTTGTGGCCTAGCCTCTCACATGTTTCCAATCACCTTGCAAGGGAACAACAACGAAGGTTATTTTGAGACAAATGAGATTTAACCAGTTATTGACACCTTGTTGTTAGACATGTTTCAGGTAGAGATGTCCATTTGTTCATACAGTATTAAATGATTTATATTTGCATTCAGAGCCAAAGCAGACAATGTTCAGTGATAAAGTAACCCTAAGTAAGGATTTAATTACCAAGGCCAGGAATCTGCATGTCTGTTGCCTAAATTTAACCATGCCTTAAAGCTGCATTATTCAATTCTTTTGTCCACTTGGGGGCATCAGAACATCTTATAAAGCTGACATGGCTAATCTGTTTAAGATCAATTGCCTATTTACACTTTCAGCAACATTAGCATTCATTTGGAGACATGTTTCTGTGCAAGTAAGTCCAAAATGTACTACTTTTTGCTTATTTTTGGTCTCCACTAACTCCTGAGAAAAACATCTGGCTCTTTAGCTGTTAGTCCGACTTTCTCACTTACAGTGAATCGGAGCCTTTTCTCTTCTCTTTTCTGAAAACAGGCTCCTGCTACTGCTAGAAATGAGGCTGAGGGTGTAGTTTGTGATCCAGAAAACCAAAACAGTGAGCTAAAAATGGGCCGATGAACACTGCAAAATTGGTAGTTTTAACTGCCAATTTTGGAGGCAGATCACAATATGCTTATTGGAGTTGGGGTTTTTTTTGGAGGGAGGGGGGGTCAGACAACATAGTCATAATATTTACTGTAACTGGCTTATCTTGCTCCATAGTTGTAAATAATCATATTTAGCAGTCGATAATTGCCTGATAATATCCTGGGAAGACAGTTATTGACATTCTCATTTACGCTCACTAATTTCTGAAGATGTGTATTTAATCTGGAAAACCAATTCCTCAATTCTAGTAACTAAACTTATTATTATGTGCACAAGATACTACCTTGTAATATACTGGTGTGAGATAAGGTCATTTTGATAACTCAGTGAGCAGATCAATTTTAGACATCATCCCCATATACACTCATAACTAGTGCTCACCTTCATCAGAGTGGTGGAGTTTTCCTTGGCTTTCATTTCTCTTGTTTACTGTTCTAACCACCTGGATCATTAAGTAAAAGTGGATATGCACCAAGTGCTTGCTAGCTTTGTGCTCATTTTCATTGAAGCACTACCTTTTCCACCTTTCCCGACGAACTGATTGACAGATGTTTGTTTTCTGCCTGCATGCGACAGTGGCGAAGATCCCCACATTCCTCTAACTGCGCCTTATATGCGCAAATAATCTTGACAACAACGACAGCGACATCCCGTCTTGAATTTGACACTTTGAGAGAAGCTGGCTAGAACACAGTGATAATGAGAGGGAGTGGGAGGGAAGGAGGGACAGTGAGAATTGCTTCTAGTCTTAGATGTTGTGCCATCTCTTTATCATCCTTCCATTTTTTTTCTCTCCCTCCCTCATGCACTTCACAACGAGCTTCTCCTGTCTCTCTCCTTCCCTGCTCTCTCCCTCTGTTTTTTTTTTTTAAACAAGAGTATGCCTTCTCTCTCACTTACACTTTCTTCTCTCCCAATGGGTCTTTTATCCTGTTCCTAACTTGAATCTCTTCGCTAAAGGCCAATTCTCAACATTCTGTCTCTCTCCTTTTCTTCCATTTCCTTTCTTTCTTCGGCCCATATAATTATTAATTTCTCTTTTTTAAGACATTGTCACATCTAGGCACAGTAAAAGTCTGTCGAACTGTGCAGCATTGCCTTTTTGTTTGAGAATATCCCTGAATCACCCTGCCTGAAAAGTAAAAGACCTGTGTTCTTGGAAGGACCTTTGTCATTGCCATAGATCTCTCTTTGAGGGTTTAGTGTCAGCAGAATTACACCTGCTGTAGCTTTTTTAGAAAGGTTTCACTAATAGTTTAGGAGCTGTTGGTGAAAACACATCTAAAAGAAGCTTGGATGTGTAAAAAGCACAGCATGTATAAGACTAAACCCTTGAAGTGATACCCCAACTAAAATCTATCTTTTGTGTATCAAAAGCTCACCCTCTGAAGGCTTGAAAGGTGGCTGCAAAAAGTTTGTAGTTTCTCCTTCAGAGAACAGCAGCTAACGATACCCAACTCTTTGCTGACGGGCATAAATAACACAGACGTGTTACATTTTTAAGGTGTTGAAGAAGTTAGTATGATGTGAATCTTAATATCTGTTTTTAAGCTTTCAAAATCTAGTTTATGGTTCCAGTAGTGCTTTTAAAACGTGGCTCTTACATTTTCTGATTCTCATATATAGTATGTATATGCATGCAACACATGGTAAGTTGCATTTAAAACTGGTTTTCCTGACACAGATTAAATCTTGTGCACACCAACCTTGTGTATATGTAAATACTCTCAAATGATGATAATAAAAGTAACACAAGATACGTTAGAAATAGACCAAATAAAATAAACACAACTTACAATTAAAAAAGTATTAACTAATTGCCTTGTTTTATTGAATTGATTTTAATATAATACTAGTCAACATGAATAAAAAGAAAGTACATTTACTGAAGTACTGTACATAAGTGCAATTTTGAGATAATAGGATATTTTAGGTGTTTGAAAAGAGTGAAGCACATTCAAAACATTGTTAGCATTGCTTTTTCCTCCTTTGATGAACTTTGATAATGTTAATTGATTTGAGTTTTTCAATGTTTATTGTACACAAAGTAGCTAAAGCTAAGTGAATACAGACTATTATATATCATTGTGGAATATTTGTGAGAGTACTTATAAAGGCCTAAACAAAAGAAGTTAGTCTTAAAGCAGCATTAAAAGATTTTTGGCCACTAAGGGAAGAATAACATCAAAACAAGCTGACAGACACACAGCCATATTATTTCCTTATAAAGTTACTATTGCTAACATGTTAGCTCTACCTCTGTCTTTTAGCTCTAGTTTGCTCTTCGCCAACTCCTGAGGAAAAATATCTGGCTTTTTAGTTGCTAAATATTTGACTTTCTTCACAAAGCTATTATTTTCATCTCTAACTTTGTCTTTCTACCATTTGATGCTTAGCAGGTAGTATACGATGGGTATGTGAAAGCTTTTTTTTTGCTAAAAACAGCTGCCTACTGCTGGAAACAAGGTGGTTGAGAGCGGTGAGCTTGAACCAAAACAGTAACTGTGTTGTAAAACCAAAATAATTAGCTAAAAGATGCTAAAAAGCTCCACGGAGCTGCAGAGTTGGGTACTATTTCTCTCTGGGTATGTCACTACACACGAGAAACTGAAGTTTGGGTTTTGTAGAAAATGTAGGGAACTCATTTGCCATTACTGTCAATCAAAAAAACAGACTTGAATTTTTCAGTGTTCTTTATTTTGAGCATCAGTCTTACTGCTGAACTTTTCTGGCATGATCCTTTTAATGTTGAGTTTAACGGCTGAATTGCAGGTGATGAAAATGTTGCTGTATTTCAAAGGCAATGACAGACTTGTGATACCTGAAAAGAGGGGAAATACATTGTCTGATGACTAAGACTACATTGTTTGATGACTGACTAAGACTTGGATTTTGTCAACATAATTTTTTATGTTGAGTAATAATATGCTGTTTGTTTTGATTCATCTCTGACTTTAAAGTCCCTAAGAGGCATATGTACTATACACCCTCACAGTGTGAGCCAGAGACATCAATAGCTAAACGGAGTCATTAAATTACAAGATTGTAATGAATATTATGAGCACTGTATCAATATGTATACAAGTACCTGTGTTTGGTGTAAATCCAAGTTTTATTAACAAAAGTTTACATATTTGGTGTGTATCAAGGTGTGTGAGAGTTGTGTCAATTTAAAAGACTATCTTTCAGTAAGTAGAGAAGTAGTAGACAAGTGTTATTGGTTGTTCTGACTACACACAGAGACATCCTACATTATAGTAATTTAAAACTACAGAAACACACGTTCATTCTTGCAACAATTTTACCATTGAGCAGGGATGTAGAAGTAAGGGGTATAGTGGAACTAACTCAACAGGGACCAAACATGGGGAGGACCCTCAAATTCCAAGTTTGCTTTTATCTGGAACAACAACAACTAAAATAAACACTACAGATACATGTGTTTATTTGTTGATTCAGTTATATGTACATGCATGAGAATGGATGTATTAAGAGGGGAAGGGGGGCCACTGAGACTGCATATGCACAGGGCCCAGTTTTTCATGCTACACCCCTGCCATAACAAAATAATAAGAGCAAATAAAGTAGTTTGGCAAAATCTTCATGACTCAAGGTCCCCTTACTAACTTTTTTTTCTATGGCTTTAAGTAGCTTTCATGGTCTTCATTAGTAAATGCAGTTGGTCAACAGGTGATCGTATATGGTATAACCACCATATAACAACTCCATATAATATTATCATGTGACTGACACTGATGTGATGACAACTCAGCCAACTCCATTCACTGATGAAGACTGTGAGATGCAGCTGAAAGCCCTGTAAAAAGCTAGTAAATAGACCTTGAGATGAGATGATTTTGTCAAACGGCATTAATGTTTGTTCCTCATCTAATCCAGACTAAAAGTCACTGCAGTAAACTATTGTGCACAGTGTTGTTTGCTGAGCACATCGATCACCTGTTACATGGACTACATGTTGTTTACCCTTCTTTTCTTTAACAGAATACCTCCACGTGTCTGCATCTTCATGAGAAACGTATGCTTTGTGAAGATAGCCAAGGCAGACAACACTCACTGTTCATTTACTGCAGAACACTCATGCACAAGCAAGCTTTCCATCTGCAAGTCAAAAAAATCTCACTTTACATTCGACTGTGTAACTAGCCAAAAAAAAAGGGAAAGTATTGAGACTTTGTAAAGGACCTTCTGCTGAGAGCAGAATTGTTTGTTTGGCAGAAACACAAAGGCTCACACCAGTGCCTCAGAGGGTCCTATCAACCAGGAGGCCAGAGGGCAGAAGGTCCTATAAGCCAGGAGGCAAGAGGGCAGCCGATCAGCATGTTGCATGCTGAGTTCTTTTAGAGCAGTAATGCCTTTTCATGACTGGAGTCCTTTGCTTAAATGGCTTAAATTTGCTTTATGGACCTGGAAGGACAAACTATTGCACAAGGTCAAAAACATGACATAAAAAGTAACACCGGCATACGTGTGTTTTAAAGTAGGAACTGGTATTGCAGTGATGGCTATGAACATTCCATATGCTCATTTATAATTAAGATGAACCTTCACTGTAAGAATATACAGTACTCCCAATGTACTCAGAGTGAAATACTGTTGAATATAAAATATTCCATACTGTATATTTTATTATCATATCTACAGTGTTGTGCAGGCTGATGGTTTGGATCCATGGAGTGATTGGGATTTCATACTTAAAATAATGTGTTTTCCAGCAACAGAACCAAGCAACACAACCCATATCTCTAAAACTTCCCCAGGCCTCCTTTAAGATCTTTCTCATTGCACTAAAATTTGAATTGATACAAGCAATAAAGTCACATTCTCCCATAAGAGAGAAGCACGGTAGCTAATTTAAAGCAGAGGTCTTCAGAAATCTAGTCTAGTTTAGAAGGAGCAGGCCTACACCATGATACATATAAATAACAGCAGCTGTTTCAATTCCATTATCAACAGCGCAAAATGCAAGAGGAAAAGATTGAAAATGTCTTGAATTCCACTGGATGATGTGTTTCAGACCCAAATGTCCATATATGAGGGAAAAGTGAAAACACAAAGCTAATAAGAGAAATGGTCTGGTGTGAACTCTGAAAGTAACTACCCTTACTTGTATCTGTGTTAGTCCTCTAATCGCCAACTTGTTTTATGCTATGCTTGACTGTCCACCTAAACTGTGTGATTTCAAGTGCATTAATTTAATTAAATGTCCACATTAACCTTCAACCTGCAAGCCAAACTTCATCAAAGTGAAATTTGTTCAGGAAATTGAAAGTAAAAGAGGGGAACAACACATATATATATTTATTTCTTCATAGTCTTACACTTTGGGAGACTGTGGGGGTGTGTGTCTGGCACTGAGTAGTGCTACTTTCTATTTTATGCTCAATTTGTTTCAATATAACTCTTAAAATGTACTACTGCAAAAAGTCTACCTCTCTCAATTCTAAAAATGGACAAAAACAATAACGAATAATAAATGATGAATGGCAATATGTTGCATATACAGTCCCAGCTAAGATTTGGCTGTTTAAACATTTGACTCTTGGTTTGATCACAGTGTTCAGTCTGGGTTTTGTCTTACACATAAAGAACTCAGTAGTTTACTCAGTAGTACAATGCGGTTTTGTATAGGCAATTAACAGACAAATGTTTTTTTGGAAACCATTTGTAGCTTTTAACTTCATCCCAAGTGTGATAACACTACCATGCTAAGGTATGAAAATTAAAAGTGGTGAAAAAGAGGTTAGATGTTTGTGTTAGTTTGTGTTCACATCACCCCTTTTCAATTTGGAAGGTGTCAACTAATCCCACCAAGTTTATCTAGTTTGAAATCCTACCAGACAGCCTAACCCCAGACATATGATCCAAGCCTATCCATAAATAATGTATTATTATAAGTATGAATATGTTATTTATAGGCATCATAACTTTTAGTTTCATGATGTACATCTGCTCTTTAAACTTAACAACTGTACCAGCATCAGAACAAAATTTAGATTACTTTAATCTCTCAGTACAGTGTAGTGTGTTGTTGAATATCTCATGGGTAAATTATAGTCAAACCTTGCACCGATTTCACACTGTAGATATACCATGTTAATAATGTTTTGTTTTCAAAATTTTACCTTAAATGTTGGTGAATTACTCATAAAAAAATGAACTGTACCATGGATAACTTCTACATGTCAAATGAGATGAACAAACAAACTCTCTCAGAAACAATGTTTGCCTCTAAGGAATTTGTTGCAGTTACCTCACAGAAGTACCACAAGAATGTTTCTTTGTGCGCAGCAAAGATGGATTGTGTCAAGGCTTATAGAGTAAGGCTTTGATTTAGGAAGGTTTAGACAGACAGCTGAGAAAATTCTCTTGGACAAGTATTTGGCAGCGGGTATTGAAATTCAATGACTGATGTTACTCGTCTCATAATTGATCTGATCTAGCAGGTTCACGGTTGGTACATGTCACTGGAGGATTTGACATTGTTTGGCCAAATTAGGTTTCTTTTATGCAGGCCCAGAGGATATGTAAAAATCAACGCATTGCCTTACACACAAAGAAATAAGGCAGGCTTTAGATAGAAAGAAATGAGGCAGCTATGCAGCAGTTACTGGTAAGGCAGTAAAGCCGAAAAAAGATGAAAGCCAGATAGTTAACATCAGTGACATCACAGCAGAGGGGGAATTGCGTCAGCTTCTTCAAACAGTCTTAATAGAATACCAAAGGAGGGCTGACTGCCTATTCTCCTCAGAAAAGAGGGACCCCTGAGAATCTGTTGACTGTATGTAATCACAGCCCTCCACTTTCTGGCCCCGAAAAGCCTTTCAGTTCAAGTCTGAGCAACTATAACGCTTATCTGGGAGATGGTTTCTCAAAGAATACCTTTTTTCCTGTTGTGCCAGCCAGAAACGTTATTGTCCATCACATTTCACCAAAATGTTGCGTGATCTACAGGTGAACGCTGGGTCTGGCTAAATGCTAAATGCTAAAATGCTGACAGTGGATCCTCCAGCGGCAACTTCAACAATTACTGAGAAACTTTTACCTTCAGTGAGGTGTGCGAGGCCTTTCTGCTGTTTTTGACAATAATCCCTGTCACAGCTGTGACAGAGCCTCTTTCAGCTCAAAATGTTTGAAAACTGAGGAGCTCAGTGGGACAGAGAGGCTTAGTGGACTGGTTATATTATGCTTTGAGAATGAACAAGCAGAGAAGTTGAACCTAGAGCAGTGGAAGACTTCGCAGTGCTCTAGGCTCACAGAATGCCATTCAGACGGGTGAGTACAACAACAAACCCGTTGATGGATGCAACTTTCTCTCCAGATGACAATGTCAACAACCTTGCCTATGTGTGTGCACTATTCTGTGTGCAGAAACTGTGCAGTCTCTCCTCTGCTATGTGTGTTTGTGGCTGCAGCCGCTGTGGAGTTCATATTGTTTATACATCTTTGTGTTGTCTGCTTTGGTGATGTTTGATTCTACTGTTGATTCTATAGGAAGCGGCAGGCTACTTAATTTATGTGGCGTAATATCGCTGGTTGCATCCTCCATGGTGTCTAGACTTTTTATTTGTTGTCAGTCATTTTTGTTTAATTATCCTAGTAAGGCTACACAGAGGAAGGCAATTGTATATTATATATATATACTAAGTGCCATCTATAGAAATGGAATTAATTAGTACATACGTTGACATTAATGCATTTTATTTTGTAGCGTAAAGGTGTTCTTTAATTTCTTAAAAATGTAACTGATGTTTACTCAGAGTACATTTTAACTGACATACTTTTTACTTTTATCTAAGTACACACATACTTTTACTTGTGAAGTTTCTTGTGAAGTGTCTTTAAAGTAACAGTACTTTCACTTGAGTATAATATTCTAGCACTCTTTTAATCCCTGGCAGCATTGCATGTGTGTCCCAGTACAGTAGACAAGTCAAGAGAACAGAAAAACTTTAGTTGACCTTCTTGTTGGAGTTTCTTCTCTTTCATCCTTATTTAACCAGGCAACTTGGCTAAGAGCATATTCTTGTTTACAGCAATGGCCTAGGGGAGTAGTTGCAAGAATAGGGAGGGCTACACACATAAACACTCACATTTGGGAAATGCCCAGTACAACTGCAGTCTATTCTTGGCTACCAAGCAGTTCCATTACAGCAGTTGGGGGTGTTCAAATGTTAATTTAATGGGTATTCTTGCTTTTTATGTTCATTTTTACACATTTACCTCTAGTCAACAGCACCCTAAGCAGATTGGTGCAATAGCTGCACTTCCCATTCCCATCTTTCAAACGAAGTGTTATTGGGGAATTTCTTACCCAGTGCATTTAAAATGTGCTGGCTCATGTTTCCCCCAATTCCATCGCTCCAGTGTTCCCATTACAATGTGGTATGAGCCAGTATCCTTGGTCTCTCATCACCAAGAGGCCTGTGTAGATGTGACGTCCCCATCCCTGTTTGCTTAATTTTGACGTTTGACGCTGTGCGCTCATCCAATCCGATGAGCTGGCAGCTTCAACAGCAACTAGGGTAATTATTTACAGGAGGGATTGTGGAACCTGCTAAAAATATCCCTTTTCCCTCCCTACAAGAGCTCCCTCGAGCTTTGAGAACAAGACAGGGGGAAAGAGTAGGGAAGTAAGGCTGTGAAGAGGTTTAACTCATTCCATTCTTTTACATCCTGTTCTTCTCTTTTTTAACGTCCAGAATTACAAAGATTAACCGACATGAGACTGTCTTAAAATTTGTAAGGTCTATTCAGAAACAAGATAATGCTTACCAACCAAAATTCTTAAATGATAGCTAAGCTGCATTACTTAAATGAAGCTACAGATACTCTCTTGCTCACTGTAGATAAGCTCCCTCTTTATTTGCCCACCTTCACTGGAAGGTCAGAGTATCAGGTTAGCTGTACAACAGCATCCTGCTGCTGATAGCGACTTTGTGTTTTGTTTAAGGACACTTGAGCAAGGTGTATATATTCATTGAAACCCTGTTTCATTGAAGGCTTGTCTCCTATTCACAATGCCACTTGGCTGCCATACAGTCTAATAAAGTTGCGAAGTGGGTGGAGTTATTTTGGGCAACCCTGGTTTCAGAAGTTAAAGTTCCATTAATTTTCTTCATAGGTAATATTGAGTGAATGACAGTGGGAGCACTATTATGGCTTGGATGGACATGAAACTCTCCTGGTTGAATCCTAAGTAAAAAAAAAAGTATTGGACCTGATGATATTGGTAGATGAGAAGTCAGGGGATTGCCAAAGTCAGTAGGATTCATCATCTGGGAACCATGAATCTCTACCAAATTTCATGGCAACCCATCCAATAGTTGTGGAGACATTTCACTAAAAACCACAAATGATAACCTCATGGTGGTGCTAGATGAAAAGTCAGAGGATTGCCAAAGTCAGATTCATCATCTGGGAACCATGAATTTCTGTACAATCTTTTTTTTGCCAATCCACCCAATAGTTGTCGAGACATTTTACCTAAAACTCAGACGTGTCGACGACATGTTGGCACTAGAGCAAAAGTCAGTAGGATTCATCCTCTGGGGATCATAAATGTCCTTACCAAATTCAATGTCAAACTATCAAATAGTTGAGATATTTCAGTCTGGACCAAAGTGAAAAAGTTGGAAAAGTTGAAAGTACAAGCCTGTGTGGATAAAAAGGTGAGTTACGTAGTTATCTATGGCTCCCAATGTGCATTTTGGTAAGAAACATCCAATCACAGAAATGATGTTACTTGCCACACTAACAACTGATGGAAGCTAAAATTATGATGTTTTGAATTCTGCAACTACAGTATGGAGTAGTGTGTTGTTCACAACTGCAACAAAGAGACGTTTTGAATATGCTACAGCCCTGATTGACACCTCTGACTGGCTTTTTCTCCATAGCAACGACTGATGCTCATGGGTATTGTGGTATTTAGAGCCACCTGCCATGCCAAACTGATTTATCAGAAATAAAGTAATAATTAAAACTGGTGGCCATAACATAAACCTACGGGATTGTTGGGATTGTTTCATTTTCCAGGAGACTCTGTGTGTGTACATTGAGGATATGACTTACATATTACATATTATGGGTGTGTAGTGACCTGGACTAACAGTTCACAAAAGATTCAACACATGTAGCCTAGTGTAAAATAGATGGCCTTGAGGCCGCGGTATCTTCTCATTTCTGAACACCTCATTCACTGTCTCCTGAATTGTGCTCATCTGTTCTTCAACTAGTCAAATGGACTGTAGTGCAATCTTTTGGACATTTACTACCTGGATAACTTAAAATAATCGACATAGTCATACACTATTCAAATAATTATCTGCAGGATTATCATTTTAAAAAGTGGAAAGACAAACATAACCTGCTTGCTGTACTGTGATATAACACCATTATTTGCAAATTGCCATACTGAGTTTGAGTTTTAGCTTCCGTACTCATTACTTTGGATGTGAAATGTCATCGTGTGAAGAGGTTGATGAGTGTACCATCATCTGTCATAAAACCACCAGACTCTTGCTATTGTAACTATGTTTCCTGTTGGTGTTTCAGGAACATTAAATTAACATGTTAGCAGAAGAATATTCAGAACAGAGTGATGAACTCTGACGTACTTAAACTCTACTTGCACTCTGTCTAGTTAACAGTCTAAATATTTATGTGTACAGGTTCACCTAAATGCTATTTTGGTTCAGGTCTGGTAGACGTCTTGTTTTCCCTGCTGCTTGTTGAGGTAAGGAAAGTCTGTCACATCTGTTACTCATCCATAGCTCATAAAAGATACATAATAGTGACATTCAAACATCCAAAGAGAGGATGATTACTCATACATTTTTAAATAAATTAAGTGGTCATTTCAAGCTGTATCACATGAATTTATTTTAGTTACATTCTGATTTGTACAACTCCTTCCATTTAATCTTTTTTTAGACTCCACAGATTTAAATAATCAAGAATAATCTTGACTGAGGGGATTGGAAAAAGATATGTTCCTATGACGTCCTTGCTATTTAGCCTGACTTTGTTTTATGCTACTGGTGTGGAATTTTTCAGTGGCCTCAAAAACTAGTAGCCAATGGGATATTGTGCAAAGAAATTAGAAAAATTGTTTAAGTATATCTGTTCTTTGCAAATGAAGGTTTTTGACTTGTGTGAGACTCCCCCTGACAGGCCCCAATAATAGCTTTTACAGACATAACATCTTTTCAAAATTGTGGGAAACTAACTGCTAATTAAAACTGCCAAATGTTAGATTATTTCATCTTGGCAAAATTAACATTTTGATGCAGTGCTGTGAAAAAGTCTGTTGCTATCAGTATGCATGATAATCTAACATAAGCATCTGGTGCAGTCTTTTTGCTAAGCAACTAGAGAGAGAGATTCTGTTCTGTTACACAACTGTGTTTATGTTCTCGAAAATGGAGCTGAATGTAAGGTGAAGATTAGGTTGATTGAGAGGTTTTTGCATTTAGGGGAAGAGTGAGATAATTAGGTTTTTTTTTAATTATGTTGATTAGTCTATGCAGTTGATTTTGTTTGGGGCCATACACTCAGTTTTAGGGCCTGAGGTGCTGTGGAATTCACATTTCTATTTAACAGGTTTCTCAAAGATACTGTATAATGATAACTATAATTACCAATTTATTAATGATTTCACTTATTCAGCTTCATAGTTGGTGCCTCCATCATTCGTTATGTGGGTAATACAGTTAAATCACTCGGCTTGCTAGTTAACATTTGCAACTATAATTATATGATCATTATATTACATAAATACAAAGAAGTACTATCTGAGGCTTATTATGAAATGTACATGTGTTGTTAATGGTTAAAAATCATTTAACTATACTCCATATATTCTACTATCACCGAATAGTACAGTGGCAGCAGATAGCATGACACAGTTTAGGGGCAATCACACGATCACAATCATACTGTGTATGCCCCACTGTGTGGAACTCATTGGAATCATATTTGTGAGGTAACATGGGAGCAGGGATTGCTGTGGCCCACCATGATTGAATGAATAATTAAAAGAGGAAAAACTGAATTTTATAATGACGTTGACAACAAAATGATATAATGTGGATTGGTTATGTCATGGCCAATACACGATCAGTTTAATATGGTCAGTATCAGTGCTGGACTGGCTTATTGGATTGATACATTCTTAATAAAAACACAATGGCCATTCATTTCCAATTATGTGTTTCCGTGATTTCCCCCCCATAATACAAGGAGATCTCTGCCACCATCCAACACAATGCAAACATGCAAACATGCAAACAAAACAACATTTGTGTAAAGACACAATGTCCCTGTCACTCGGGATAATCCACAGACCTTGCTGTCTACAGTTTCATTGAGGAAAATGGTGGTGGTAATTTGGTAGAAAATAGTTCTCAATAGTTCTTGAGCGAAGTGACCTTTCCATGTTGTGCCATTATGGAAATTATGGGAGTTTTGTGAAATATCACATGTTTATATGTAGAGATTTGTAGTTGAAGTTTAATCAGAAAATACTGCACGTAAGACAGTTTTTAACTGTATTAAATTAACTGCTTACTTGTTAAAGGATACTTCTTTACAAAAATACATATTAACAACCGATCTGATGATACATAGCATTCAGAGTCTTCATCATACTTGTATCCTATGTGACTACAGTGACTGCAGTGTGGTACTGTTTAGGATTTTAAGTGTTTCTACTCTCCATCTATCCTGCTGCCAAGCCTGCATGTTGAGTGCTCACAAGTTGCACATCATGTGAAAACTAGTCCCTTGTTTATATTCAGTTACTTTGGCAATTAGCAATAAACATGACTCCCAAGCTAATCATAATGTCTGGCAGTTAGCATATGAGGTAATTACCAAGTACACTTGATTTATTACATAATGCTCTCACAGAAAAGACAAATAAATAGCCATCTTAGTCACTTGAAACTGTATTGATTCAGGTGGTTTGACTCAGCTGTGTGTTATTGGACTCTATTGGATTTGAGCACAATCAATCAAATATTCGACACCTCTCCTGTCACCTTGAAATCTGTCTTGACAATAAAAAAGTGTCTGGTCTTTTTCACTCAATCGTGTCGCTCCCTGCATGCCAGCGGGGTGTCAGTCTTCAGATTTTAATGATAATGGCTCACAGATGGCATGTGCTGTATCAGTAAACAGGAAATAAGGGTAGATTTTTAGACAGGAAGTAAGGGAGACAGGAAATTTAGGTCAGTGCTTCTAACTGGTAAACAAACCAGAAAAATAAAAATAAAAGTACTTTCTGTTTCAGTTCTCACAAAATAAACTTGTTTTAACAATTTTTGAGTGGTGAGTTAAAAATACTGATGTTTTTCCTGTAAAAGACTATTTTAAACTAAACTAATTAGGCATAGTGATGCATGAACAAACTGTTTCACATCATTTTTTGAGAGCTGTTCACATTTACTGAGACAGTTGATCACTGCTTAAAATGAAACAGGGAACTGAATAAAAAACACATTTTTAAGTAGATTAATGAGGCATCATATGCAATTCGATTTTTCAATATTTATTCATGTCACTTGTTTTATACAATATGTCAGAAAGAAAATCAATTGCTGTCCCAGCTTACAAAGATTTCCTGAATAATAAGACATTTGTATTTACTGAAAGGAAGCAAAAGGCAACATAGGCTAATACAGGCACCGATAAAAAGGTCAGGAGAGTGAAACATCTAACTGACAAAACCAAATAAGTTATAATTGATAATGGATTAAAGTAACCATTTCAGTCATTGTACAAGCAAAAGTGCAAACATTGTGTGGTTCCAGCTTCTCAAATATTAGGATTTGGTGTTATCTTTGTCATATATGATATTAAGTCTTAGACTGTTGATCAGACAAAACAAAACATTTGAAGATGTCACCTTGGACACTGAGATGTTGTGATGGACATTTTACCCCTATTTTTTGACATTTCATAGACTAAGCAATTAATCAGTTAATTGGTAAAATAATCAACAGATTGATTGAAAATAATCTTTTGTCACAGCCCTAAATTATAGACTATAAAAGACATCTCCAGAGATCTCCAGTTACACTACCTGTGTGCAACATGTGGATTACTTAGAAGGAAAGTGGCAAAAACAAACACGCAAATAAGATGAATTAACATACATCTGGGGTAGGCCCTGAATGCACTGTCCTATCCTAATGTACTATAAAGTGTCTGGAAGAGTACTGAGTTGGAGCAGGGAGGAAAGCAGAGTGAAACCCTGGGCAGGTTGTCACTCCATCGCTGATGTAATACAGAAATACAGGCACTCACATCCATAACTTTCGGCAATTTTACGTCTCCAAACCTCTTGACCTGCCTGTCTGTTGGCAAGCTCTGCAGCGACAGTGCATACTACTTTCTGTTTTCATTCATCTCTAATTGGTGAGTTTCAGTTTATTTATAGAAGGGAATTACCCAATTATACATATGTAAAGTCATTGATTAAATACATAAATGTAAGGTGGTAGTGTGCACATGCAGTAATGTAGTGTTTTTGCGAGAGTTAAATGTTTTTTTTTTTTAAATTCTGCTTCAATTAACAAATGAACACAACGATCAGATAACACTAGCTGTAGCATCTGCTGAATAAAAGCGATGACTGACCAAACATGAAAGCACTTTGCTTGCCCAGCTGCATCACAAGACTCATCTGTAACAAACCACTTGTGAAAAACTATCAATCCTCTCAACACAAAAGTAGTTGGGTAAAATGCTACTGTACCCATCACTGTCTGATGAATGGTGGCTCCTTGTGTGGGGCTGAATTTCCAATTACTTTTCTGTGGCTTCTCCAGTCGGGCTGATACCCGTACAGCTTTTGAAGGACGGAGAGGTGAATGCAAAACAGTCTGTGTGATTTTCGGCAGCCTGGCCCCTCCAGCCTTTGATGTATGAAGCCCTGTGTGAGCCCACGGCTGCAATATGTATGGGTTGTTTTCCTCAAACCTTTTTGTTGTGCTTGTTGTAATGTTATGTATTGTCAAACAGGAACAGACCAGGGAGTCAGTGCAGGTTTGAAACACTTATTGTTAACTTCTGTCATGCAAACCTCCTTGACAATGGTGTGATGCGAATGCGCCTAATGTGACTTCCTGCTGCAGGATTCACTACTCAAAGTTGTGGAAATCTGTCAGGTGTTTAGAAGTCCATGGAAAAGTGTCCATAAAGAAATGCAACACAGAGCCCTGTTAGCGCTAAAATGTGCACACGGTCTTCTTATGATTCCTCGCTGGTCTCTGGCTAAATAATTGAAGCCTCATTTGAGCAGTGGTGAATTGAGGATAAGGGTGTTTGGGCAAACTGCCTGCTGCTGTATCAAAGGAGAAAGCTGCTCTTGGTCCTTCACTGTGCAACCCTTTTGCTCTGCCTCACTGTGAGATGGTTGGCCTCTCGGTCAGTATTTACAGGCTTTTATTTACTTGTGATGCCTTGAAGTCAACAAGCCTCTGCAGATAAAAATTTGATCCAAACCAAATGATGCCTAAGATTAATACTGATAACTCAAGGACTGCTCAAAGCTTTATACTCTACGTATTTGTTCAGTTGGTTTAGCAGCAGTCAGTTTATGAGTTTGTGTGTGAGCGTGAAAAAGACAAATGATGCCAG
Source organism: Macquaria ambigua (assembly GCA_008360985.2). Classification (NCBI taxonomy): domain Eukaryota; kingdom Metazoa; phylum Chordata; class Actinopteri; order Centrarchiformes; family Percichthyidae; genus Macquaria; species Macquaria ambigua. The sequence continues at coordinate 34,713 of VMKM01001153.1, read as the reverse complement.
TGGGTTATAAAAATAAAACGCCAATCAAAGATGACTGAAATTTTGATTCAAACTAATAAGTTGAATCATGTTTTTTTTTTTTTTTTTTAAGTATGCCTGCAATGCAATCAGTAATTCCAGACATGTATCCTGAATTCACTGTTGTAGTCCATTCTCAAGCCTTACTGTCCGCTTCCTCTTTTGTTGAAGTCTGCTATTTAATTCTCAGGTCTTATTGTACTAAAAATCCAGCATCATCATAATACCTCTTTATGGCTGCAAACAAAGCAGCCATGTTGGTCTGTCTGGCTTGTTTATATTAGAAACCAGTCCGGCGGATGGCTGAAAAAGCCGATCTAGAAGTCAAGTCCCCCCACAATGGCAGAGGCTGCCCTTCTTTGATATGTCAATCAAGCTGACAGACAGCGCTTATCTCCCAGTGAGAGAGAAATGGACCAAGCCCCCCGTCCCTCTGTCAGTTGATCCATGCGGGCGAAACCCAGAGAGTCTTTCAGGAGTTCATCAGTTGCACATCACAGATAAGACTACTGAGATGGGGGATGGAGGGGTCTCAGGGGGGCTTCCCATGCAGTCTGCAGTGCTCACATCTTAGGACCTCTGTGTACACCTCATCTGGGATGTGATCACATTTTATTTATTATTGATTTCAACTTGGTTTTTATACAGTACTTCAAGTGAAATGCATCAAGAAAGGAAAGTTTTACAGGCTGTGACTAAGCATTTTACAATCACACTAGTTAATTGTTTAAAGGCCCATTATATATTCCACGCATGAACACAGAAGCCACAGAAATCTAAATGTCATTTGTGATATTGTTTAACAAATCTATAAGATAAGATATAAGATAGAATGAGGCTTTTAATACTGTGATTGACTGATTTACTGTATTATTCCCTAGGGGGAAACTGATTTGCAGTGTGGCCACAAAACATTTAAAATCACAGGTCACAAGCATCTCGAGACAGTTGAGGAAATTAACTAAGTACATTTACTGAGGTACTGTACTTAAGTAAAATTTTGTACTTTGTATCTACTCCACTACATATCAGAGGGAAATATTGTGCTTTTTACTCCACCATAATTATTTGACAGCTATACTTACAAGTTTTCAGATCAAGTTTTAACATAAAAACGATTAAACCAGTGATTCCCAACCTTTTTAACTTGTAACCCTTTACAAAAAAGCACTGAGCAGTTGGGGTCCAATATTTAACAAAAAAGCAAAGATGAGAGAAAAATACACACAAAAAACGAATATAAATTTGTGTAAAAGAACTTGTTGTTTTCTTTTTTCCTACAGCGTTAATCATGTTACGACCCCTCAGATTTATCTTGTGACCCTTTGGAGGGGGCCGGACCCCCAGGTTGGGAACCACTCTAATAAACTATCTAACTGTATATAAAGTAGTTCAAACTAGCTCCACCTCCACCAGCTACAAAAGTAAAATGTTGCAGATGCATTGATGCACGGTACAAGGTAATGCCATACATTTTGAGATGTACAGTAAGGACTGCACACTCATGATTAAAATGCTCATTTTACATTCTACAACATTTAGCCCAGGAAAGTGACATTATATTTGGCCAAACTTAAGGTTTTCCTCCCTCACCTCAACTTGAAAACAAGAAACTAAATCCTTAATCAAAATTGAGAGGGTGACTGCATGAAAATGTGTCAGCATTTTATTATCTCACAATCCAAATTATTCAGACTGTTTGTACTTCTGAGCCCGAGCCAGTCAGGAGTTGGACGTCTTACAGAATCACAAATTTACATTCGCCATTAATCTCAAGACCCTAAAAAGCCACTCCATTGCACTTTATCTCATTTATGCTTATGAAATAAGCTCAAGTGCTTTTGGCAGCATTTTTTTGTTAGTCATGCACTAAATCTCAAGTTGTTTCACACCAAAATCTCAAGTCGTTTCACACCATCTGCTGCTCTAGAATTCGCCTCTTTTTTCCTTTCTTTTCCTTGGACCACTCCTCAATCCATTTGTGAATTAAATGTCTCTGGGTATAAATTTGACTATTTTGCCTCTGGTGCCATGTGGTGAATATGGTATCAGGTTGCAGCGCTAATATAAATCATTTCCTAAGCATCAGTGAGGGAATGCTAACAGTAAGTGTGCCTCGGGACTTGGTGTCACCATAAAATCATTATTAAAAAGGAAGGGAGGGCTTAATGTGCCATTGCATGATTAGTAGTTGTTTACACAGAAGAGAAAGGGCTTGATGTGGATTACTTTATTTCAACATAATGGACTGGTAATCCATCTGGAGAGGGGAAAGTAAAAGCCAAGACACCAATGGCATTGGTGATGGAGTGATAGCAGTTGTGATACTGAGTCAGCAGAAAGCAGTGTTGACCTTTTTGATGAGTATGGTTCAAGGTGGGGACCTGTGTGTATTCTGAGACTGTGTAACGTCACAGCAACATCTGGCCATCGGATACAATACAGCATCCTCCATGTTGATATTTTTCTGCTGCAGTCAGGGCATGTACTGTAGATAGAAGCAGCTGTTATGGTGCTGCAAATGAATCATGAGAGAGCCTCGTACACGCATGCAAAGGCACATGCTCAAGGTGAAGGTGAAGTGCTTTTGTTGATAGTGGTTGCTGTTTTGTTTGCTATTTAAATTGTATCTCTGCCTCTACACAAAATGAATAACCTGGGAAAACTGAATCAAATCTAATACAAATTTTTTTTTAATAATGATTTTTTATGCTGTCATGTGTGAATCAGTCTTCAGATGTTCAAGGTTGTTGTTTGATCCAAAGATCTCCAGATTTCCAACTTGAGGGCTCTGGGGGTTACAGTATTCCAACTGCTGTTGGTCTGCAACAATCTATGGCCCAGCATTATAATGAGTCCCCTTGGTCTCCGGGTATCGTCAGTAATATTCATGACTGGGCTGCAGGCCCACAGGTCGACATAAACTGTGCGTGGTTCTTCTGTCAAGACAGTTACAGACATTCTGAGCACAAGTATGCATCTAGTGGATATGCATTAATGAGTAGATATATCGTGCACTTTAAATGTGCAATCATGTTCTTCTAAGTTGTACATTTTCCCAACGCGGGTTATTCCTCTCATTTCCAGCTCATTTCCTTTGCATCCCTGAGGATTAATCTAACGGATAGCTGCCAAACTCAGTCACAGAGAAATATGGCCTACTGTATGGGGATATGTTTATCTCCTCAGTAGGAATGTTTGAATCATCTGATAGAATCTTCAGGTTTTTGTTTCATCTCATTCATTTTGATTCTGACACTGACCCTGTATCAGCACTCTCCTATAATGTGAGATGAATACCAAAATGACCCTTTGCCCAGTATTGTCATTCAGTTGTTGATTTGACCCTAAAGCGGGCACTGTGACTATAAACTGTTTACCTTATTAAAGGTAAACCACTGTCATAATAGTTCTATGCTATTTGATCAGACATTCCCTCCCCTCATGTAGTGAAGTGACTTGGTCTTCAAAGAGATGCTGGTGCTTATACGACCACTGAAATGATGCTATGCCCTCAGAAATATGCTCAGAAGGTAAAAAGGTTCAGCAACTTGATCCAGTCAGTTAACTTTTCTTAGTATTATAATTGCATCTCTACAGTAACAAGCCATTCAAAACTGCAATTACAGTAAGTGAAGGCAATATTTCAGAATTGTATTATTAGACAGACACCCATTAAGAAAATTACTAAGAAAAAACTTGCATCTGCTTACAGGACTGAGACTGTTATCTACTGGTATGTCTGGGTGAAGTCCTACACTTATGAGATTGCCTTCATTACTGTCATTGTACTGTACATTCAATATGGATGTCTAAAAATAATTATTTAACAAATTTGTCATATTTGGAGAGTGAAGGTGACTCTTTCAATTCAAGCTAACTCAAGCAGATATGTACCAAGACACAAGGTACATTCGGTGGCCTTGAACATATGAGTAATTTATTAAATATTAGATAAAGGCAGACCATGGTCAAGGTAGAATAAAATAAGAATGAACTATGTGTGGCATATATGTGAAACATAGCATTTACTATTTACACAGTGCACGCAAATGATGTGTTTAATACAGTTTCTCATTAAATTTAAAGGTGATTTTGTTGTTCTTTATCAAAACTCATTGGGTATAAAAGGAACTTTGTTATTGTGTAGGGGTATGATACTGTGAGATATTGTGTCCAATATGATTGCATTTCTTTTCTGTTAGATCATTTGGAAAATAATAACTTGAATTAATTCAGTATAACAGCTCATGACCCAAGAAATGACTGTGCTAATGTGTTATGTGACAAAATTAACAAAGCTGAACTTTTCTTTGGTGAGAGAAACAGTGGATGCTCTATTCCAGCTCTTCTTCTTTTTTTTTGTCACACCTTGGACAGGGTGATTCATGAAATCATTTAGGCATCATTTTCAGGGATACACAGCTTCTTAATGATATTATAATTATACATCGAAGATTAATTTGCTTGTGTGAAGCAAATTATTTGATGGATTACTGAGAAATTGGCATGGAGCGGTGCACATGGTGAATCATGACAGAGCTCAGATTTCTCATTGTGCACTGAAATGACCAAAACATATGGTAATATATTTAAGCACCACTGGACCTTTCACAGTGGCTGAAGCTGCAGGGTAAAACCTGAAAAAGGCACAGTCCATATTCAAAACAAACAACATCACAATTAAGATCAGATTTAGGACATTTTTGGTAATTGCCCTCCACAAATGAGTAATTGATTAATTGCTTATCCGTTAATTAAAGTGGACCTGCGGAGCTCCCTGGACACCTCTCTCGTCTGCCCCAGTTAAACTGCTGCCCTCTCATTAGAGATGGAACTAATGTGACGGCCAGAATTTGCAGCATCTTCCCCCTCGATGACACAGACTTAAGACCTGACAGCCACCCAAACTTTGCTAGGTTCCCCTAATTACCTTGATTGTGTTGTGCTTTTAAATTAAGTCATTAAAATGGATTCATACTCCTTTCAGAGGCTAGAGGGGGGCAGGAGTCATGAACCATGAAAACAAGGACTCAGGGAGCACATAATTACTTTTGCATGTCAAAAGGTTTTTTGTTGCCTCATGGGAGGTTGACTGTGGTTATCTGGATTATGTTTTTGCACTGGACTGGTGCTATAGCCATAGCCAATAAAGTTGTTATGTTGAGAATAAATTGAGGATGGATGGGTATAAAATGTGAAAGTAAAAAAAAAGGTCACACTATTTATAAATACCTATAAGACCATAAGAATATTACAGACACAACTACCAACCAATGTGGAGTCTTGTTTTGCAAACACAGCACCTGTTTCTTTCATACCTGTAGTTTAATTTAATGAATTATTTCTGGTCAGTTTTGTGTTCACACTGGCTTTTTATAAAGTGGCCAGGAGTAAATATAAAGTTATATTGACTGACAAGAAACTCATTCAATGGACAGTTTTGGTAACTGTCACTCTGCATCATCAGCACCACATGGACCCTTGTGGGGAAAATCAAATTCTGGTGACTGACAGCTGGCCATGAAGCATTTTACTGCTTCTTATGTGTTAATTTATCTTCTTGGGTGTCATAAAAAGCTCAAGAAGAAATTATTTGAGCATTATAAGTGAAGACTGCAGCTGGACCTCATGTTATGAATAATGACAAACAGGTATAAACAAGACAAACAAGTGGTGTCTTTTCTCATAGTATTACTTACGTTTGAATGAGGAACTACCTAAATACACAGAGTAGGACACAAGAACAACACTCCTCTTTTTAAACTCATTTTCACTTTATGATTGATCGGAGGGAACATGTTACCATGGTTACCAAATTATCTTGCATAAATATACTGTATATGTTGCTTATCCAGATCGCTTCCTTCACAGTTCACAATCAGCAGGTGGATTTAATAGTAGTTTAGCTTTTGAACTCATGCTAAAATTACATAACTACTATCATAAATCCTGCGCTTTGTCCATTTTTGACATTGACCTTTTGAAAACAAAAGAAGTTTGTACTCATGTATGGACACAGGGCACAACATACAACTAGCTATAATTAATCATATGGACCTCCAACCTCTACAGATGTCATAGCTCAGGACCTGGATCACACGTCTACATACATCAGAATGCACTTTAGAGAACTCTGAACACTGTGTGATAATTTGCTCCAACAGAAAGATGGATGGATTTGTAAAATCGAGTTTTTTCCCCAATTAGAATTTAAAATGACTTTTGTCTCCCATCTGACCAAGAGTAATTTGATAAATGAATAAAAGATCTTTAAAAATATCAAAAGAGATGGTGTTTATCTTTCTTCCAATGAATGATTTCAGAATGATTTAGCCCTGGATTAGCTTTAATATCGTGCACTTTCACTTTTAAAGGTGCAATGGAATTTAAAACAGATAACAATAATTATAAAGGTCTAGTAATTTAGGGGGACTGAGAAGAAAAGATTTAACAACGCAGGTTGTGGAAGTTTCACTGAAAGACTGAATAAGGGCTAATGTGATAGAAGCAGACAGAATCAGTCAGTTTGAGAGAAAAAAAGTGGAAGACAGCATCAAATTTATTAGTGGTCTGGCTGACACACAGATATTTCTAATGTCAAAGGGAGATCACATAGCAAAGCGCTAGGTGTAGTGTTTAGCTTATTAGCTTTTTTTGATACTAAGTAGTCGCCAAGGTCAGAAATATTAAAATCCTACACATTTGGTTACCTCAGTCTGTTTGGATGCTTCTCTAATATATTTTATGGGAAATACAATTTACTATCATGTCATTCAGTTCATTTAACGTGAGCAGCTTTTGAGGAATTTGCACTTGAAGTGAACACATGAGGGTTTCTTTTTCTCTAAAATAAAGTTTTGGATATCTGTCAGTTGTTCTTTCAAGCAAGACTAAAAAGGAGAACTCATAGACAAAAAACAAAAACAAAACAAAAACAAACATGGTGGATAATGCTAGCTAATGTTAGCAAACTGAGTCACTACAATGGCTTTATAACTATCTACTTGTGCTAAACTGCATATTTACCTTAATTCCGTAACTGCCACTTGCGTCCAAAGTCCAAAGTGTTGTTTGCAAAAGTTACATATGGTCACTTTAATGTGTGTTGTGGTTCTTAAAGCTTGTGCAGTGAGATATTTTACATTCACATTAAAATAAAAGTGTAGAAAAAAGATCTTCTGGGTCTGCACTGCAGCCATCTTCACTTCTTGCTTGTTTTGAGTGCTTTCTGCCTCTAGTCTGATCTTCAGCAGGTGAAACACATGATCAGGTGAGAGCCAAGAACATCCCACTTGGTTGCTTTATCTGTATGTTTAGCTGTATCACTGTCTCGAAGTGGAGGGCCATGTCTAATAGGAGCCCCACACTGTTCACTTTTAAAGCCAAAAGTCAGCCCGATAGTCATTATTTCATTTCAAATCCAATGTGCTGGAGTAAAGAGCAACACCAATAAACGTCCTGCTGTCGTAATACTCTGTGCACTGCTGAATTTGTCACTGCTAACAACTCTGAAATCACGCTTTTTTCCATATTAACAAATATTCTACAGTTAATTAAAGTGCAATGCAATGAAATTGTTTTGCTGTACATTATAACATGAAGGGCTGCTTGCATTATCTACAGGTTTTTAAAATGATTGCCAACAATGCAAGCATGCAATTTTCAGTTAACAGTAGAAACTGTCACTGCACTGTGACAGAGCTGGCTGAGGAAAAATAACAGGCCAAAGTACAGAATGTCAAGGTTGAAGGTATTGCTTTAATGATCTGAGCTGCTGGACCTGTCTGAGAGGTGGTTCACATGACCCTGTTGCCTTCAGCTTTTTCTCTCCTTACTTGAGGAAGGGCAAGAAAATGGCAGGAATCTGAAATGAAATTATTGTAAATCGCATCAAATTACAGGTATTTTCTTTGAGTAATGTGATTGGGGTGAAATCAAATCAAATGAAGAAGTGTTCTGCTTCCTGAGAAGTGCAGTGGGGATTTGATTTTACTTGTTTTTACTTTAACACTGCCATGACCTCCAGGACACAATGACTACTTGGGATTTTGTTTTGTTTTTTGAGGAGGAAGTAAGTAGAGCATGTAATAGTCATTGGTTTAAGAGACACTCTGTTTCCTCGTAGTCATTGTGAAACAGAAGAAAGGCATTTGGCTTTAAAATTATAGTTCACTGAAAATGATTTGTCATTCTTATTTGCTCTGATGCTATGACCATAACTGTGCTATATTTAAAGCTGTGTGGTTTAGTACAGACAAATAACTAATCACAACTGATACTACAGCAAGGAGAAGGTAGCTTAGCTTAGCATAAAGACTGCCCCACCTAAAACCACAAACTAACATTTTTACAATTCAGATTTTGCATGGATGAATCAAACAAATTACAACATTACATGTTATTTAGTGAGCTTTAGAGGTGCTGGTAGGCTGATTTTTTGCCTTTGGACAGAGCCAGGCTAGCTGTTTCCCACTGCATCCAGTCTTAATGCTAAGCTAAGTTAAGATAGCTCTCTTGGCTCCAACTTTATATTTAATTGACAGATATGGGAATGGTCAATCAATTTTCTCATCTAACTCTCAGCAAGAAAGTGAACAAGCATATTTTCCAAAATGTCTAACTATTTCTTCAAGTAGAAATAATATTCACTTTATTGTTTTACTCTAATTTATCCTGTTTCTAGCTATTGTACAGTGATTTTAAAGACAGATAATTGGAATCTATGTACTCATTAAATGCTTTAGAGAAATAGGCAACAAAATTACAAAATGCCCTTTGTTTATGTACATATTACATATAATGTTCAGGGTTGCCTATTTCTTGCGTTTTCCCTTTATTGGGTTAGTGAAGGTTTATCATTCACACATCTTTCCCCAAAATACACCAACCCACTGAATCACTGAAAACACTTCCCCCCTTGGAGCTTGTGAGTGTAAGTTTTCTACAGCAGGTCAGTGAACAGTCCCAGTGGTGCAGTTGGGGTTAAGTGTCTTGCTCAGAGGCACCTCGAAGCCATTGTTAAAGCTGTTAATTGTTAAGAGAGAGAGAGGTAGATCTTTCGTATTCCTTCCCTTGCTCAGACTTTCCCAACTGGCACAGATAACCTGTACTTGTAAAAATCTGATACTTGCTGGATTGTTAATCAGGCTATACTTCAAAATATAAAAATGTCTCTCAAAGTCTTAATTTTTGTAGCAAATCCCTTATTTGAGGAATTTTTGGCTAAGGAGTAGGAGAGTATTGGTGTAATACAGAACACACTGACAGAAAGTTTCCTAAATAAATTTAAGAGGAACTGCAACAGGGATTACTATTGAAATCATGTACCAAATATTTTGGTATGTTCTAATAGCTGCCATCTTAACTACTTTCTTATTGGTCTGTTTGCTTATTTTTTTATTTTGCTACTCTAGGATGAGTCTGCAATTTTATAATACAAGATATTGAACCAATCCATCCTCTTAAGTTAATGACAAATATGTTGTTTGTTAACTCTGCCATAGGACTGTGTGTACTTTTCCAGCTACAGATTTATTTACTGCTTGAAAGGGTCAAAACTCCTGTGTGATTAATGTTTATAGACAGGGGTGGTTGAAAGATGCCATATAGAGGTTGGAACTGTGTTACCCACTGTGCATGCCACTGTAAGGTAAACTCCCCAGGATCCCTGTTAGTCACTCAGGCCATGATATGTTCTGCTGGGCGCCTTGGGGGGGCGTGTGCCATGCGGGTGATGCTTTTGCCTGTCAGGTGGCTTGTGATGAGAGCTAATCCTGTTGAAAATAAAAATGTTTTCTGCCTTGGGATGGAGGGAGGGGGTGCAAGAGAGATGCGACCGGCCCCAAGGAGTCAGTCATCCATGTGCACAAGCAGAGATAGCCTAATCTTGTCACAGACACGGGGGGGAAAAGGGAAAGTCCCAAGCTATCAGTAGCAAAGACTTCTGCTCACGGAGATGAATTGTAAAATCACGCTAGCACATGATAGAAATTGAGAAAAGTTTTTTTTTTTTTCTTCCCAGAGGCTTTGCTGCTGTTGATCTGTAATTGACTTATGCATACATTTATGTTATTTATTATTTCATACTCTTACCCTTGAAATTACTTTTCTGTCAAGCTTTCTGGTAGGATTTTTACACTAGACCCCCATCGTCTATTATGCCCTTGTTTTCCATTTCGTTTGGTTCCCTATTCTCCATTTTAAATGTTTAAATGTTAAATGCTGTGCAGATGGTGTTTATGAATGACTCATCTTCTCTCTCCCCACTGGTACCCAGCTTTCTATATGGGGTTCAATTTCTATGTAGACTAAATGTGTGTGCTTTTGTCTTTTAGCTGCGATTATCCAAAGGTTGTCAGAGCAGAAGTTGCTTGTTTTCAGGTTATTGTCTGAATCCTGTTATCCCCTCTGACTCTGTCTTCATAATATGTCAGTTAAGCATCCCTGCTGCCTTTGAGTCTCAGCTTTACTTCCCAGAGTAACATGTGGTAGCTACTTGCTACTCTGCATGCCATGGTGGTGGTAGGGCGGGGGCAGTAAGACTGATATTCTCGGAGGTCCCGTCAGTGTGACGGAGTGGCAGGAATAATGTTTGCATGCCCACGCTGACGGCTTTCAAGTGGGGAAACAATGGGCCAATTCCCTTATTAGGCTGTGCTTCACTCTTAAAATACCCAGCAGCAGTTTTGGTGGCGAGCTGACTTCCAGGTTTCACTCAAGCAGCTCCTTATGCATTATCATAGGGAAGCCGAGCATAACATGTTTGCTTTTTCAGCAAGTAATGCCATTAATGCTTAAATACAGCTGTGAGGATTTTTTAGTCAGAATAACGTAATATCTCAAATCACCTAGTTTGCAATCACACATGGCTTGGTAGAAAAGTGAATTATGGGTCAAAAAATACTTGATTTTCCCTGACCCCAGGTTTTTACCTCATGAATTGTCCGCCATTGTTGATTCAGCCCACTTCTGCGCAAAACTACGGGTACGGTTTATAAATAAGAGGAAACCTCTTTTGCAGGTTTGGGTCTTTTTATTAATTTATTCACTGCTTTTTGAAAGCTAACTGACATAAATTGAACAAATGTCAACCAAGACAAAACTGCAGCAGTATTAGCCAGCCAGCCAGCCAAACAAACAAACAAACCACTAATAAATGATATTTAGTTATTATAGCATCCCCCAACATTGTTAGCAAGGTGCATGCTTAGAGCAAGTCACATTGGTGTTGTTGATGTTTCTCATCATTTATAGCTTTACTCATTTAAATGTCAATTACACTTCCTTGTCTGTGTCTGAATTAACTACTTTTCAGTGGCAACTATCTTCACTGCGGGGTTACCGCTTCATACTCCATATTGGCAATTATTATAGACCAGATGACATCTTGAATTCTGCCAATAGCAGCTCATAGAGAAAAGCTAAGTAAATGTATACTCAAATGCATTGGTTATATTAGAAAATGACTGATTTGTGCTTTAAAAGCTCAGTACAGGAATCCAGTAAGTCAATATTCAATTAATCATACAGTGCTGCATGTATATAGTACCAATCAGTTATGACTGTTGCTCATATGAAATGTTTTTTTCAAAATGGTAGCTGCCAAATGCCAAATGTTTAGATTGTTTATCTTAATTTTGCCACATGTAAAGTTAACGTACTATCCACAAGTAGAGTAACATGTAATAATGTGACATTTAAGCTGTAACACAGATGCTAGTAAGTAATCTGAAACCAAATATCCTACATTGATTTTAATTGTTTTGCCAGTAATGAGGCAGATGAGATGTAGAACATCTTGCCGAGGAAGAACAAGGTGTCTCTATTACTGGCAACAACTCTGCAGACAAATTACACCAGCACAGATGCTCCAGCACTTTGCTTTGGATCCAAGGTCTTACTTTTCCCAGCCAGGAAATCAAAGGGAAGTTCATCCCTTCTGATTTAAATGCATCAGCTACTTCTATATGTATGTATCAAATGCGGAAGATTAAATATTTGCCAAACCATTTGGTGGTCGTCGCCTTTTGCACTGTTTGCTGGTATATGTAGCTTAGCTGATATAATGATATTACAGGAATTTGTGGTTGTAGAAGTCATAGGAAATGGTTAGGTTTTGATTTTTGGGTCCAAGTGTCTGATGCTTTCATTATCATGGACAGAATTTGTCATCAGGCAGTCCAAATAGCCTCTAGTGTAAAATGCTGTAATACAAAAAAAAAAAAAAATGGGGATATTAATAATTTCACCAGAAGCTCTTTTGTTATTTATTTTCTGTAATGAAGAAACAAATTAACTGTGGCATCCACAACCTCTGAACACTGAAGATCTCTTTGGCATTTCCAAAGTCTGATCGTCTCTCACCCACAGAGAGGGAAATGGAGCATGTGGTTATTACTGGCAGCAAGTAGAGATGTGAAATCAAAAAGCAAAGCTGAAATACTGTTGTACTCTTTTGCAAAGAGCTCCTTCAGTATGAAATTGGTGCATGTGTAAATATATTCTTATTGTGAATGGTAGGCCATATCTATAATAGCAAATGTCTCTTGTTTTATTTTTTATCCTGAATTAAATTTATTTTTTATTCTGCCTGAGGTACATTTATGCAGACTCCACTCTGTTAAATATGTTGTGTTTTATTTATTAATTTATCCTGAGAATTGAGGATGTCCTTGCAGGTAGTTTGAAAGCTATGAACTGTGAAGCTATGAATTCATGTTGATTGTTTAAACCAGGAATGACTTAAACCATAATCAGTTGTTAAGGTTAACTGAAGTCAGGCTTTTTGTAATACGTTGGCTTCCTTTCTGGAATATCACGTCTTTTTAAAGATGGTATAATCAACATTTTTATGCTAACAATGAATCAAATGACTATGTGTATGTGAAAGTGGTTGATTGTAGTGAGGAAGCAACAGAGAATATTTACCCAACTCTGCAGTTCCACTCCATTTCTATGGAGCGTTTCACCATCTTTCAGCTCATTGTTTTGCTTTTGCAGCACTTTGCTGTTTTAGTTCACTCCCATCGCTCTCATCAGCATCTTCTTCTCAACACAGGAGGCAGCTGTTTTCAATCAATAGCTCCCACTGTTCTCTAGCTGCCCAGCACCAAAAAGCGACCACAGTTAGCGACTGGCTGGTGAATATAGTGGAACACTGAGCCAGATATTTCCCTTGGGAGTTGGCGGAGACCAAAACAGAGCTAAACGAAAAGTGAATATTGAATTTGCATTCAAAAAACAATAATTGATCTTGTTCACTGTGACAGGAGTAGGCTGTGGTTTGGATTCTCATTCTTGGACGCCCTCTCTCAATGTTAGTACATGCTACTAAACAATCAAGTGATAGTATATGAGGGCTTCCAGTAAATTCCAGTAAATTAAACATTAAATAGCAATTAACTCAAGCAGATAAGTTGTACTATAAATCAACAGAAGAAATACGGACTACATGCCCATACAATGTGATGATACCTGATGATAAAATGTGTCTTTTTAAAGAGCAAAATAAATTATGCCTGTTGTATGAATAAAGAGTCTCTCTACATGCTGTTATACTTCATCAAACACGCATTTCACTTTAATAACTGAAAGTTTAGTAATATATGTTAAGAATATTAAGTAAATGACCTGACTATCTGATGTATTATCTTAGGAGTAAGGTTTCCACTCTTGCTTGGTTCTTGCAGGTGGCTGATCAATTGAAGAGGGAATGCTGCGAGGGTATGTGGATTAAGGGGAGACGTTGCCCACCTCACACCTCCAGCCTCCAGCCTTCTGCACAGTAAGCAGCTTCAGCAGCTCTTTGGAATCAGCAGGCCAGCAATTACTGCCTGTGAGTATTATTGCACTACCCAAATTACGAGGCGCTCCTGCTGATCAGCACGCAGTGTACAAGAATTTGAGTTTAGTGGGGAAATCCAACATCATCGCTAACTTCAGTGCACTGAAATGCAATGGATTTCACAGGCCTTATCTGATATGTTTTAAAACCAGCTAACAATTAGCACAGTTAAGGAAAGTATAAAGAAAACCACATGACACCATCCTGCATGTGGTAGTGTGAGGGTGCTATCAACAGAGGCGAAACAAAGCCAGCTCATCTCACAGCGGTCAGAACAAACATTTCAAATGTTGAAACATCTGATCTCATCTCATCTGAGTTAAGAATGCAGGAACTTCTCACAAAAACAAACGACACAAAAGGCAAATAAAAGAGTTAATACACTCACCAAAGTGCCATCGTTTGGGTTTATTGTATACATCCAAGGTTTGTTGCCATAGCTGATCGTCTTCCTGTAATTTCAAGCATCGGAGTCACATGATCAATGGAGCGTAACTTGATTGGCAGGATGTTGGTTCGATTTGAGACAGAATCGATTGCTTATCCTTGGTATTCTGGATGTTTAATCTGAATTTAGTAACTTGAATTTTGGGATCTGAATTTGGCCTATCAAATTTGAGCAACTTGAATATTTATTATTTGAATTTTTTAAAACTGAATTTGTGAACATTGAAAAATAAAAGTGAACATGAGTTATTTAAAACTTTGGAAAGTTGAATTCAGTGGCAAACAATTCAGATACTTAATTTCAATGCTAAAAGAATTCACTGCTAGAAATTCAATGGCTTTAAAATTTCAAAATCTGGTGAGACAAATTTACTTCCATACCTTTCAAGCAGGTGACTGGTAGCATTTCAAAACACTAGTTAGTGACTATTTTACAGAACCCTGTGTCCAAGAAATGTCATATATATAATAATTATTATTTTTCCAAATTATGTTGAGAAGGGAAATTCTATTGCTGTCTGGATTTTGCTCACAGGCATTGTTTTTTTCCAGTGTAAGAAGCGCTGCATTTAAAAATTAACGTGCAAAGCACAGGACTGTGACACAGAACACCGGGGTTTGCATCCTGAGTCCTGCGTGTGGTTAGGTTTAGGCAACAAAAGCACTTTGGTTAAGGTTAGGTGGAAAAATAAGGTTGTGGTTAAATGTTAAAGGGTAAACACATCGTGTCTCCAGCTTGAAATCACTGGACAGTTTTAAACCAAGACCATGATCTTTCCCTCACCTTAACCAAGCGCTGTGAGTGCCTCAATATAACCATAATGAAGATTAACAATTCCTTAGTTGCTACAAGCAGATATTGTATTGCAAGAGCAGAAATTGTAGGAAAACAAAATAAATCTGTTGTTAGTGAATATTGTACTGATGTGTTCAGTATCAACACTTTTACAACTTCCCAGATACATTAATTTACATTTAAGTTTCCTCATTGTATTGATAGAAAAGACACATTATGTTTCCTTCAAAACACATTTGCTGTTGTAAATTAGTTGTATTTAAACATAATTTCTGGGAGACAGGGTTAATTTAACCATAATACTCCACCACTGTAGTTAGTGTTGAATGTGTGTTGTGGCAAAAGATTCCAGAGTGTTTTAATTTACCTCTGTGAGCCCCTGCATTTGAAGTGCGCCTTTAATTTGACAGAGAAAATAAAGCTAAATTATGTGCTAAACATGCCGCAAATGCTCCTCCATTTGCTTTTTAAAATGCCTTGCCTAATCAACAGCAGAAAATTGTATTTATGGCTGGTCAATAAGAAAATCATCCCCAGCAATGCAATCCTCTGGTCTCAGAGGTAATGCAATTTGATAAGCGTTAGACCAGTAACACTTTCTGACAACACACAGATGAATTATTAATCAGCACTAAAGTGATTTTTACACCGTCTTGTATACAGACCATCCATGCTGGCTTTAACTACGGGAGATTGAAATTTCACCATGCGGTCAAGGTTTATGTCAGCAATAAAAATATCTCTTTCCATTTAAGCACATTTGTGCACTGATGGATAAATAGTCTTTCCCAGTTCAATTGGTATGATTGCCATTATTCATGTCAGATTATATAGAAATGGTATGTAATTCTTTGATTGCACTCCGTAAGAAGGGTTAAGCTGCTGACCTCTGTAATGTGCTTACAACCCTGGTAGAGCAGCTGTAGCATTGTCATCATAATTATCAATCAGTTCAATTCACTATTTCAGACATGCGGTGCATAGAAGAAAAAAGATAAAAGATGAAAAGATATGAGTTTAAGTATAAAAACAGATATTATACATATAGATTCAGATATCATCTTCATCATCAATAATAACCAACAAACTGAAATACAATTCAGTCACCTCATAATTTCATACGCCTGCCTTTCTCTTTCGATATTCCACTCGCCATTAAGCCCCAACGATCCATTTTTATAGGTATTCACTTTTCCTCATTACCTTACTTTTACCATGCCATTGTTTAATTACACCTCTTCTGATGACTCTACCTCATATTGGCTTACTATTCCCTAACTTGTTTCAGTTGATTCTTTTTGCTGCAGATTGCCAAGATATTAACTTTATTTCTTGAGAGGCTTTTTCACCTATCTTAGGTGTGACTCTGTAACAGCTCTAAAATAGAAGAAAAGACTAAGGAGAAAGAAATGTAGTGAGATCTATTAGGTTAGTGTACCTCAGTAATATGTCCAGTGGACTGTAGCTATCTCCCAGCAGACAACCCGACATCTCCTGCTTTTCAAGGGAGGAGCATTACAGGAAGTGCCATCACTTCAGCTCCTCTGTGTCAATTGCTCCAAAATGGCCAATTTCCTGTCTAGGATGTGTGTTTTCACATTTTTATCATCCCCTGCCGTAGTTATCTAGTTGCACTTAGGGCCATCAGTCATCGACGGTGCGTTGAGAGGAAGCCGATGTGCAGTAAAACTGACGGACGGCCTTACGCATGACTGAAGATGTATGAGACATGCAGGCGAGCTAGTGGGGCTTTTTTTTATGATTGTATTTTCAGCGCCGCCATAAGGTGCCAACAGGGAAAATAGCCATGCTTACCATGCCTCTGACTGAATAGAGCATTTTGGATGTGGCAACTCAATCTTTAGAGGATATAGTGAGTGACAAGCTTCCTTTTTTTGTTTGTTTGTTTGATTTTATGAGGCTTACTAATACTGAAACAAAGAACTGTGAGTTTACAGTGATTATACACCCAAATAAATTGTAGTCAAAAATAATTGCAGACATTCGCCTTGCTCACTCATTGTGTTGTTTCCTGTTATCACTGTATAAGGGTGAGGGTTCCTCTTTCCATATCTCACCAAACTGTTCTGTAATGTATCTGTGACAATAATTTGGAAGCCTCCTTTTCCTGAATTATCAAAGCCATTTAGAATTCAATGTTTTTAAAATCACTATACTTGAAGCCCCAGAAACTCTCACTTCTCAAACTTACATTAACACCTCGTTTTCCTTGTAATCCTCTTAATTTATACACGGACAAGCCAGTTAGTCTAATTTGTATAACAATGGACTCATAACTAATTGATTGTCAAAAATGCCAAATATTCATCAGATATTATTTTATATTAACTTATAGAGGCTTAAGCTCAACAGTTGTATTCTTCTACATCAGGATAAAACATATCAAAAGCTGTTGTACTGTGCCTTAAGAATGGAGATTACATATTCTGCTGCGCAAGATAACTGCCATGTACAGCATCAGAAAATGATTCAACATTTGCATAAGAACAATGAAGGGACACCTCTCAGTGAGCTCTAATGAAAAATGTTCTTGTTCGATGGCTTGCACTCCACCTTGCATACAACCCCCCCCCTCCGACTTGACCTTTTGATTTATGAACGTTCTCCACTGCATGAAACTGCATCCATGTCGACAAGACAGGGGAGGAATGTAAAGTAAAACATACTGAGATGCACTGAAATGCCATTTAGTTAATGGCCGTGAGTCACCATGGCTTAATTCAGAGCTGAGAAAGTATCCCTGATTTATTTTATGACATCTCCGTATGAGATTCTTAAAGGAAAATAAGTCCACATTAAGGCCTTCAACGCTGTGTTGGTAAAATTTGCTTCAGCCTCTTCTTGTTTTCATCACTGTGGCTGCATTTCAAACATGCTGCCCTGTCAATTTTCAAATGCAAGATTTATCTTTTACATCATTAGACACCTTGACTGTATGTGATTGATCTGGAATTCATGAATTTCTCCTCAAAGAACGGTTGAGTGAAGCAGCCTGTTTATTTTCGGTACCGGCAATGTAATTGGTTTCTCGTGCTTTAGGGCAGTGCATCGTTCTTTGTCCAATTAGAGATGATTTCCCTTCAGTTGGACCCCTCGGTTTTCAATACAAGTTGTCAAAAGTAGATAACTGAATTCTGATTTCACCAAAGGATATCTTTACACCAACCGTTTAAAATCATATAAGCTACACTGGATTCTTCATTGGTATTGTTGCAGAATCCATGTAAGCTCTGTCTGAGCTCTCAGAACAAAATACTTTACATGATATGCCTGCTTGGACTGACATTCAAAGCTTTTTTGAAAAATAACAATTTTGACAGCAATACTCTCAAAATCTTCTTGCACGGTGGATTTTGAAGCATTTTGTGTTTTTATCCACCATTGTTTCCTTCATGCTATCTTATCAGAAATTTACATTGGTTAAAGCTGAAGATTAAAGGAAATGCCACCACACAAAAAATTAATCACTATTTAAAACAGCTTTGAGTGATCTACCTTGCATCCCATTGGCCTATTTTGTTGTTTGGTGGTGTATTTTTAGCCTAGTCTTCTTGACATCATGCCAAGGTACTGTGTGTCCTGTGTAGCTACGATGGAGTTTGATAACACATACATTTTTTTTCATCTTTATCTACAAGACAGATTCAACATCAGTCCCTTCTTTCTAGGCTTCTTTCTAGCCTCACCATTATGCCCTGATATCAAGTTCATTGCACGCAGGAAAAATAGAATGGGCTAGTAGACCTCATGTGATTTAGAAATTACCCCCCAACGTCTTTCTTTCGTGTGGTGCATTCGCACACGATAAGCAAAATCAATCAGTCAATTGGTGCACAACCACACCGTTTGGGAAAATATTCACAAAGACCTCTTGCTGCAGTGCCTGTCTGTACAGGACTTTGAATTCTGTCAAAACTTTCATTCATAATTGCCAACGCAGCCTCCATAATTCAGAAAAAAGGCGTACAGAAAACAAAAAAAATGTACAAAAAAAAAAAAAATATATATATATATACTTATATATATATATATATATATATATATATATATATACTCTTCTATATAATTATGAGCCCCTCAAATCACCCGAGAGATGCTGATTCGCACGGGATTATCACAGGACCTGTGTGTGGTGAAATATAGTAGGTCATTTGCGGTGTAATTTTAATTTTACAAATTACGGTCATGGCAGATTTGCACAGGATTAAGATTACAGACGACCTCTGCAATTACAAATTACTAGAGGTCCCCAGGTAATACTAGTCCTGTGCAAATAGGGCTTTAAGACAGCTTCCTAGATGCAGCAGAGTGCTGTTTTTGTCTATTATCACGTTATCAGTTTATGTGCTTTTTCACATATGTCTCTGCATCCTCCTTCTCTCCACTTGTGCTTTGTACCCACTGGTGTACTCAGTTGACTTGATAGACTATAGAGGCATGTTTGTTTGTCAATAAGTACCGCAAGTTGTCAACACAAGATATGTAAGCATGTTACCAAAGGTGCAGCGTCCCTGTCCTTTAACACACAAAAGAAAAAAAAATCTAACCTCAATAACAAATAAAAATCTTTCATTCATGACCTTGCCTAAGGCATTAAATATGCCTGGGCCACCACTGTTTATTCCTGTTCCAGTATTCTAGCTGCAGAGCTTCAGTGTCATGTAAGCTTTCATTGCATGCATACGAGTTATCAAGGGCTTTCTGATCTTCCTGCTTGGGTTGTTGGAGGGAATAGTAACATGTTGTAGGTGACAGGAGGCAACAGGTTTAAAAGAAATTATGGCTGTCACTGAAATTTCTATTGTACATTTAATTCAAGGTGTGTCCCTGTAAACTCGACAGCTGGCCCTCAAGGAATTCATTAGCTTTGAAGTGTGATATATTAAAATAACATCCATTAAATATAGATAAGCATTGTGTGAAAAGGTAATCAAAGCAGTTCCACGTTCTTGCTCAGTGTAAAGTGTGCTTCAGTGACTGTGAGATGTTCCAAAGCTTGCTCATGCAGGGCAATAATGGTCTAACAAGGAACTGCCATAACACTACTGCCACGAAATGCTATGTTTTGGCCGAGGTAAGAGGCTGGTGTGAACATCTGTCTTCAACTCCAATTACCCAAGTTCACTTCAAGGTGGGATGTGAACTTTTCTACCGAGTAAAGTTAGAATTTTTACAACAAAAAAAATCTTTAGTTTATTTTTTCTAACCAAAAAAATCATCCCAACTTTACTAGCCTCCCAAAGTTTAGCATTTATTTGACAAATGTAACATAACATTACCACCACAGTTACTTTGGTTTGTCTGAACTTAAAATAAAACCATAATCATTTCTGTAAATGGGTGGAATGTGAGCAGTTTGCATGTCCAAACTGAGATTAAAGAACATAAAGTGTGGACAGTTGATGTCCATCACACAGATTCTGCATTTCAAAGTTTGTGATTCCGAGTTGATTGTTGATATTATTGTCTCCTAACTTGGCCACTCTAGTCTGCTCACTTCTTGCTAACATCTGGTCCAGACTGAGATTTTTAATGTTTTAAAACTGGAAGAGACATTTCAGCATCTGTGTTACCTAAAACGGACATCTGGATTATAAATATAGCTTCTATTTAAAGCCAAGACAGCTTTGGAAAATCTGATTCTGATCTGAAGATTTGGTTTTATGCTGCTGATGACAAATTGATAGGAGATGTTTACTTTGTCCAATCCAAATGCCATCCAGCTATGCAGAGCACATCTGGAGTTCAGTCATTCTTGGCATAAATAGGCAGCTATGGCAGCGCCAGAGAGCTAAAAGGCTAGAAAAGAAAAAAATATATATATATATATTTCACAGGGAGGTCACGTTGCCGAGGAGTTCAACTTGACTTTTGGAAAGTCTTTTCTTCTCACAGAGCTGAATATCAGTAAGTTTGTTTGCCTTTCAGCTCAACCTACTTTTGACACGAAAAGAAAATGATAAGAGAAAAATCAACCTCTTGTATTTTCCTTTTCTGTCAATACACACAGATTGCAGTTCAAAAGTAGCCTTGTTTTGCGTTTTTGAAATAAAGCTGAGGCAAAATAGGCCTAGATCTCTTGGAGCAAAATGTGTGTTTGTGGACGATTTCCTCTAATCCTTGCTGCTAAGCGCAAAACAAGAATCCAAGGTCAGCCTTCCAAAGGATGCAGGGGGCCATATTTCTATCATGTAAAGGGATTTACGGGGTGCAGCTTTGTGGTACATAAGTGCTCTTCTGTTATTGTCTCGCAGAATAAACACCAACTGTACATATTTACGTGAGCACACACACACAAAGTCTAACTTAACACAGAAAGCAAAGGCACATGCTTGAAAGGTACCACCCAGGGATCGCGTTGAAATGCATGTTTTTGTATGGCTGCACAGTGGTGGCCTACATTTTTTGTCATTTAATTGTGTGTTAAAGACAAAAGTTATATCAGCGTATCACAGAAAATGTAGGTTTCTGAGGCTGAAATGTAGCATAAAAGAATAAGCAACCAAGTAGGCTCTAATGCAGATAAAGAGAAAGCTGACTAAGATTCATGGAATGAACAGGTACCTTCAATACTGACGCCTGTCTTGTAATGTATGTGTATAAACACTGTTTGCTGTTGGTTTTGTCGTAAGCTGTTGCCATGGAAACAGCCGGTGTATTCATGTATAGGGGTGTTTGCGAGCGGAATATGAAGATGACACAAAAGCTTGTCTCTAATAAGAGCGTAACTGAGATTTGAAGTATTATCTGTGTGAATGTCAGCACACTCATTGACACTCAGCAGGAGAAGAAATGCAAATACATCATGTTTTCCTACAATTTGTCTGTGTGTGTGTGTGTGTGTGTGTGTTTGTGCATGTTTGTTACACATACCTCATTATTGGGAGTGATATTAAAATGTCCCAGGGAATTAATCTCTATTGCTTATGATGTATGTTGTAATGGTCCTCTAAATGGTTATTCAATAGTCATTAATCTTAAATATGAAATGGCTTTTGTAATTATTTCTACGAGGATCTTGCTTAGAAGAACTGACAGTAGGACGTCAATGTGTTTGCTAAATTAATGAACAATCATAGTGGGCAATGGGATGCCTGTTTTTCATTTCTATTTTTTCTTTATATGTCACAAGTTCAAAGTTAACGGATCAGGAAAGTGCAGATGGGTTGAATTGAGTAGACTTCTAGCAGTTTGTTGAATGTATGTTAAGAGTGTGCAAAAAGATTTTGGGCTCAAGGGTCAGCAGCAACTTCTTCTTCTTGTAATGGTTTATTCTTATCTCATGTACGCTGTTGTGGTGGGATTCTGCTTTTAAAATGATTGCAAAGCATCAGTGCATGAAGGTCATCGCCCCTCATATTGGTGGGTGCACAACGCTAAAGATTATGCTACTGAGCTTGATCCAAGGTCGGCCGTTATGGTTTAGAGCTGATTCTACATCAAATATTGATGCGTTAAACAGACGAGAATTGGCTTACAGCGGAGGATGGAGTACCACAGACAGAGCAGATGCAGTTTACCAAGAAACACATAGTTGCAGAGTCATGGGGACGAATCTGATGCACAATTATGAATTAGAGTTACAATAAAGTGAGTTAAATAGCAAAAATGAGAAGGAAATGTAAAAGAACAGAAGTCTACTGTATGGTAAAACCATATATCTCCAAAACTGATTTTATGTCCTGTGTGTTTTGAACACTGAACACTTCATGCCTCTGCTCAGTAACCTCGACAAGAGCTTCTTTTCCATTGAGATTTGTTGATAAGCCCTTGACACATGGTTTTGATTATGTTCATTTTGTTTTTGACAGTTGGCTGATGTTCTTATCAGGCTTGATTTACAATAATTGAGCCTGTTGGATTTTAGTATCTTGTTCAAGGTCAAGGACACTTTTTCACTAGGCATAGCTGTCGATGGACACATGGGCTGTTTTCAATTTGATCTAGCTTATTATCTTTTGTATATAGGTCAGTATCTCTGTTTTCTAGGTAACCATGCTGTTCATGCTTGTGATGTCTGTCATGATCATGATTGTACCCTGTATAAGTACCCTGTATTATGTTTTGAATAGACCACTCACATCAAAATATTGCACTTTTCTCGGAACACCTTTGTATTTATTTGTATTTAAAACTAGAATGTGGGACTTTTACATATAAATGAACGTCTGTTACATCCAAGCCGTTGCCAGATGAGTTCACACAATGCTGATTAAGCCTGTCACCGCCAGGTAAATCTCTCTGTATTTCTCAGTATATCAGTTTTTAAATCTGGTGTCTGTGGTGACATTCCCGCTCTGGTGCGCCGGTAGTAAAACCAGAGCCATGTAGAGAGAGAGTCGCGTCATTAGAAGTTCAAAATGCTTGATCATAGATTCACGTAGACTTCAGATAGTTCTCTCTACATGGCTCTGGTTTGCCAGAGCTGAAGGGGAGCAAACGTAGCGACGTAGTAGTAGGCTACAGCAGCTAGGAATATGGCGGAAAAACCTAAAAAGCGCCCAAGAAAAATTTCCAATGCACCAGATAAAAAAGAAACTTGGCGTTCAGAGGAAAAAAGAAAGTGATTGACGGCAATGACAAACACTGATAACCAGTGGTGTAGCTTTTCCTCGTTGGAAAGCACTAAAAGAAGAGAAGGGACTGAGGGCAGACAGGATGTGGCGTTACTGCTCTTGGACAGTTTGGTCTTTGTAAAATATTTGGAGTAGGCTATGTAGCTATTACATTTACTTTACCTAAATAATGGATTATTGTCTTAACTGTGGAAATCTGAGCAAGCTCCCCTGTAGGCATACGTCATAAGCACGCATCAACGGTGTTTGTGTTTTACTCTCACTGCCAAAAAAGTTCTGCACTCCAGCTTTAAGGGTAAGCCAAAGAAAAAAGCATGCTACTTGTCTTCAGTGTTCACTCTTTTTAGGAGTTGTTTTCCTGGTTTTGTTGGTGATTCTATAGTGCATGAAAGAACCTCAGCTATCAATGAGTAATGTAGCGCAGTCGACACAGGAAGCTGTTGTGTACCCATGATTTGTTGTTCGGTCTGCTTTTACAGGAAGAAGAAGGAAGAGAAGGAGAATCTTATTTCCATCAGTACCCACCTTGCCTCCACTAACTGCATCATTTTCTATTACACAGGAGCAAACTATTCTATTTCCGTAACCTGATTAATGCGCCCCCACACCTCACAGCCACCTCTGCGCACACACAAAAACGTAATCATTTCTGTCTTGTCTCTGGTATGACCTCGCTGCATTCTGCAAAATGTGTGGTTTGTCTCTCCTGCATGCCTAGGAAAGACACCTCAAAGCCTATGACGCACTTCATGTGGCATTTGTATCGGTGTTTGGTGTGATGCTTTGGTCATTTGCTGGGCACATTCAACTAAATTGCACTATTCCCCTGACTCCACAACTACTTGCTTATACTTCCTGCCATGTTACCAATATGGATGGTAGTTTTATATTGCCTTTCTGTGTCCTATCTAGTTGCTGCCTGTCTCCCAAACTTATTTCTTTAGCCAATTTTATTTTAATCTACACTCATGCTCCCAGAAGGGCTTTTGGCAGAACATATGTTGATAAAAGTTTTTTATGTTGTATAAATACTTCATTGTATAAGACTAACTGTGGAATAATTAAATCCCACTTACAAATATTACAAATGTGGCTCATACAGTATTTGTCTAAATGAGCCTGAATTTTCAAAGCACCATTTCATTTCATCAAAGCATACAGAAAATGGTGACTCCAATAGAATGTCCATGATTTTCTGTGTCTGCTGGGTGTGTGAATAGGTGAGTGTTTGCCGACAAGCGAAGCAGAACGACTTGATAAGTTAATCTTTGTATCAGGACTTTGTTGCTGTGAGTTCGGTTTGGTGACTTTCAGCCATCTATGGTTAAAACACAAACACACAAACAAACAAAACAAAGCACTAGCTTACATCTCATAGACTATAACGACATAGTTTCCCTTGTAGTTCAGTTCATAGAGAGTAAATATTGACACAGAACTTTGTATTTCTAATCACCTTATGAACTCAGCCCAGTTGACAAAACTGTACATTTCATGTTAGATATTGCTCTAAATCTCTCTACGGTTAAATAAAGAAAAAACAAACATTATTGGTTATTGATTGTTTTTTAAGATTATATCACTGACCTCAATTCACAGATCATTGTATTCCATTGTCTCAAATTAATTCTCTCAAATTAGTTATGCCTCTCTCAAATAATAGCAATCCAACGGGCTTTTCCCCTAGGTGCTGTTACCGTGCTTTTTAGTCTAATCACATCTGTTAATAATATTCCTACTTTTCTCTGTTTCTTTTTCATCTTCTGTTAGACACATTTATTGCATCTATTGTATGAAATATGCTGTTTGAAGAGTTTCACCTCACTGACCTCCCTCTGAACATCATACTTACTTTTTCTGTATCTCAGATACTGTATCTTGCCTTTCCATGTCTTATGTTAAGACTAATTTTAGCCTTTTATCCTCCTGAAGTGAAGAGGGAAATTTGCAGAAATAGAGCTCATAGATGGCCATCATCTGCTCTCTCTACACAACCATTCAGATAAAAGAGAGGTCTATCTAAATGCCCAGTTCCATAAATCTTTAAAACCAGCCACTATTTGCCAGCCACCGCTGCACTGCAAAGTGGAATGCATCAAGCACCACTCTAGTCTGCCCCCATTATGCTACTTATTTATCAGTTAACCTTATCACATGCTGTGGTACACCATGCATGTCTCAATATAATAAGTTATGTTATGGCTTGATCTCCATATTCCCTCATAGGGGGACTTGTAGTTGTTGCTCTGCCTATAGGGCTTTCTGTTGCTTTGGAGACATTATGCCAAGTCCATCAATATTTGCCATAATAGTGGACTATGTGGAGAATGTTTCTGCCTGACATATCGTTGTCAGTGCTTGATCACAATCCAGATATGCTGTTAAATCAATAGATGCAGCTTCACGGAAATGATGCAATATGACACTTTCTCTACTAAAAATGTGTTATAGCTGAAAATAGCATTACTTGGCTGGTAATTTCCGTTATGACTAATGCCTGGAAATAACCTTAAAAATTCAGCTGTTATGGACATTTCCTCTTAAAGTGGTTTTTCCCACCCAAAGTGTTATTTATTCTGACGGGACATAAACAGTGTCGCATTTGCCACAAATGCCGTATTTGCTCAATATTTACATACTGTACATACAGTTTGAAATTATAGATTCACAAAATTACATAACTTCATGATTTATCAGACTTACTTCAATTTATTATTATTAATTTTATTAATTTCAGTCCCATCCAATCAATTCCATCTATTCTCATTGTGCCTATTATTTAAATAGTTTAAAGTTCTCTTTTTTCACAGCTAGTATGGCATTATGATCCTATAATTGACACTAATTGATAGATGGTATACTGAAAGGGTAACTGAAGAAATCAATTCTAAATTGTGCAAAAATAAATTGTACAATTATTTGTGATGGAAAAAGCAGCCAGAAATTAATTAATTAAAAATGACATGAAATTAAACAATATCAGTTTGTGGAGAACTTGTTTGGCACAAACAAACACCCACAGAGTTTCCTGAATACATTTTAAGATCTTATCTTTTTCACTATTCCTCATTGGCACCGGCACTCATGCCAGCTTTGACTGAAATCAAATTTGTTTACCAGTGAATATGTTCTGTACATCATAATTGGGTTATCATGAGTACATACAGTCTGCTGATCCACTGAAAATGGCTTGAAAGTTATAATCTCATGACATATTTGTGAAGGGCTGTATGTTTCAGTTCTATCAGTCCTGGATTCATAATGTTTTTCCTGCAAGATGATCAAAGCTGATGACAGAAAATGTTGCCACACACACTGTGCAAAAACTAAACCATTTCTCTCTGTGTGTGTCTCACTCACTTACAATATTCAGCTCAGCAAGCTTTGCTCACTGCTTCTTCTAGCAGTAGCCCATTTTCTCAAGGCGTGGTAGACGGGTGGGAATAAAAGCGACAATGATCATAGAGGTATTCCTCCTCAAGGTCAAGAGTGGAAGCGTAAGCCAGAAACACTGAAGTCAAGAAATTACTTTTTCATCCCCAGTGGCAAACGTAAATCTCCTATGGAGGCAAAAAAAAACAAGAAAGAAAGAAAATTATGTTTTTATTCTTCACATATTTCTTTACCACCCTGTTTTACTTTCTGTATACAAAAGCTCAATCAGAAAAGATTGACAGTTGCTTTAAAAAGGCACATTTTTGGTTAATAGTTTTAGGAGGCTACAGATTCCAAGGAAAACAATACTATAATAAAGGAAATTTACCAGAACTCAAATAAAATAGTAACCATGCTTCCAAGCTTTATTCAGAGTGAAAAACACTGTGAAATCACTGATGTTTGTGGCAAAATTACAGTTGTCAATGGTTGCTGACTTGAGTGTCTCTTAATGAACAACATAATTTGTTCCAAAATTACTGGTTGGAGCTTTACTCAGGTGGAGCTGGACATCCGTTGTTCTTTTCCACCCTAGAGTGCGGTGAAGTGTGCCAGTGCAATGGTAAGATAGTAAGCAGACCTTAATTGATACCACCAATTATTCTGTCTGCTGGCAACAAAGCGTGGCAAGTTACAATGAGCAGCACATTGGTTTAATGAGACTAGGTGTGCCAGTACTGGTGTCAGTGAGTTTGATGAGGACAACCAACAGGGAGAATACTGCGGTTGCCTGCGATGATACAAGACACAGATCACAGGAAGAATCCATTAGACCCACAGTCAGTAACTTGCAGTGTGGGAACACTTGTGTGGGCTTCCAGCACTCTTATCAAGTTGACATCATCTGAGGCACCTGCAAGCAAAAGATTTATATGTTCTCTGTGAGGTTTAGGGGTGTTTTATCGCACATGTAATGTTAGATTCTTCATCATGCTTCGCTTCAATGTTAAAATGAGCCTTCAGCCTCTTTTACTGAGAAACCAATCTAGAAATACAGCCTCACTGAAAGCATACATGAACCAGCTGTTTGACAAATAACCTGCCGTGGTACCAAGTGGCAGTAACTAATGTGTCGCATCTGAGGAAAATAGCATTGATTGTGAAAGAGTCATTTACTTCCTATTGAGAAGCGATTTGTTGGCTGTTGTTTCTGCAGAACGTGAAGGATGGTTTCTCGATACTGGAGGTGCGGGTCAGTGAGGGGGGTGCGCTGTAGATTATGTGTGCCACCCCAAAGTTCAAGCCAAAGGTGCTTTAATGATCTGGAAAGGGGATCATTGAAAAAGAGTGAAGGGCAATGAATCATTTGCAAAAGAGATACATCAAGGTGATCGCAGACCAGAACCCTCAGAGCGCGGCTTCTATTCTTTTCCTCTACCCATGATTACTTGCAGCTCTGAGCATATCACGGTAGGAAGGTGAAAGCAATGTTAGATAATGGCACTATCATGGGAATTACATTAGAACTCTTGAGACTTCAAAAAGGGTTCCTTACAAAAGCAATTATGCTGCCTGTTTGTCTCAAAGCTCTTTCATGGCACAACATTGTGTCAATAGCCTTAAAAGTGAGGTGCTAAGTAGGACTCAAGGGGCTGTGCCAAATGTCATTGCAAGGTCCCATTTAGACCTTCCTGTAGTGCAAAGGCTAGTTTACAAAGGTTGTAGAAGAATTGAATGTGTCCTGCTCTATCTGGGAAGCCGAGATTAATTACAGGGTCACATTTAAGATTGGCACTGGCGTTAAAAGCTTCAGAAGATTTACGGTGTGGAGCCACAGTACTCAGGAATAAACATCTGCATTACACAATAGGAGAGCTTCAGGATAAATGACACGTTCAGCCCTTTAAAAGCCACCAATTTCAAACTCAAACTGATAGTTTATTATATTTCTAATTCAGTTCAGCACAACTATTTTTGATTGCCATCCATCACGATCACAGTTACCACTGTTAATATGAATAATTCCACTTCTCCTCTATTCTATTTATAAACACACTTTGTTCCAGTCCTGCTGTGTGCGATGTATACACTGTAATAACAAACTACTTCAAATTGAAAAGCCTCTTACTCACATCCCCTGTTTCAATGCCATTTAGGCATGTCACGACACCTGAAGCGAGGCATTGATGATCTTGCAATTAAAAATAAAGACACAAGGTCTTCTTTTGATTCTGGTGGAGCAGTCCTTTCAAACCAACTCACGCAAGAATTTGAATGTATTCAGTGGTGAAAAAATATAGATGGCACAAAACCTTATGAATCACACAACACTGTTCATAACAAAAAAAAAAAAACTTTAAAAGGTTTATGATATGCTGACAGCACAGGAAAGAGAAAAGCACACACACAGGGCTTCTTTTTAAAAACCCGCAATCTGGAATCCTTTTTGAAAGCTAAAAGAAACCATAACTAACATTGATTCTGCAGAATTTGCATACTGGAGATCCATACATTAAGTACTAAGGGCCCCCTTACTGGCTGTGTCTGATGCCATTTTGCTACATAAATACTGGCCTCCAACATGTACAGTAAAAACAAGCCAACCACTTGTCAGTGGAATGGGAAGGGACAGAAGAGATTTATAAAACTTTTGTGTGAGATAGCTGTTAGCAAAAGAATGACATGAACATGGAAAGTGAAATAATAGTGTAGTTAAGAGCTTTCATCAAGCAGTTGGCATTAAACTTGTTTTAGACCCCTCTTATGGCAGCATCATGCACCCATAGATACTACTAAATTTGGATTCCATCCAAATCAAATACAGTTTCATCAACCAAAACCAAAATATATTTTGTAGTCTGTAGTCTGCCACAAGGCCTGTGTTAAAGGTTCTATAACCGATCTATATACCAGTACCACCAGCATTTGAAACCTGCTAACACTTCCACTTTTTAGGGGGACTAGGGTTAGGGTTTATGGCTGTATTAGACAGCCAACAGTAGAGGGATATAAAAAAGAATGAGGGAGAAAGAGACCAGTGACATTGAGGTGTTCGGGCACCTTAATCCCCAGGCCACTAGGACACCCAACTTCCAATTTAAATAAATGGAGTAACACTAAATGTATCTCATTGATGTTTACTGATTCTTTCAATGGTCTGTTTACAATAGTAATGATACCAGTAAACAATAAAATGCTTATATTTCATCTGTTAGTTAAACTCTTAAATTATATATGTATAGTTTATAGACACAAAAGTACTGGTTTGGCCTTTAACAGCATATAGCAAAGCTTCCTTTGTCCTGTACACAGTCAGGTGCCCTATTTGACTACTAGCAACAATATTTAGTTTCTTCTGAGGCGTGTTAAACACAATCAAAGACTTATTTTTCTGTGTTTTGTTGAAGGAATAGAATCACACAGCAATAATAAAAGTGTTTTCAGCTGAAAAACATTATACACCACTGTTAATACAGGGCAACACAGCATGTGTCACTGTACACACTTTGCTGAGCCCACCTTGCCCTATCAATCGTTCAGGAGACCTTTTAATCCTGCTGCTTCCCTGTGGCATTGGCTGTTCTCCAGCTGGGAGCAGCCAGTGTTTATTGGCTTTGGTATCAGTAGGATACTTGTGGTGGCCTGCCTCACCTTTAATTCTGAGATTCCTGCCAAGGCTTCGTCAAGTCCCTCTTCGACTTAAGCCATCAACTAGAAAGTGTGAGGCTCCTCAATAGAGTGAAGTCATATCCACAGAATGGTCCCAGAGAGCCACAATTTCTGTCCCCCACGAAATAAAAGTGGAGACTATCGACTGGCCTGTGTCGCTCTATTTGTTCATCAAACAGCGACTGACCAAACTAAAGTGTTAAAATTAATGACTAAGGTTAACCCATATATGATGTCAAAGAAACTGCCCTGTTTTGACGAATCATGCTAGGCTGATAAATATTGGCACACCGTTTTGGTATTTACACTAATTGGTCTGATGAGGCAGTGTAATTAAAGGTCAAAACTTCTGAAATTGAAAGGCCCTAACCCTCTTAGTCAATCATATTTTCCAGATTGGCCAAATGAGGTTGAGTTAGGGCATGCCTGCATCACTTTGGGGGATGACATTTGTAAATATTTGTTTCATCCCTGTGAGAGAAAGAAAGGGAATTTGCTTCCAGCAGATTAGTGCTGAGTCAAGGAGAAAGTCTGAAGCAAGGGAGCAGTTTGAGAAAACCCATTAAGGTAAAGTGATTATGGTATTCTGTTCGTTGGGAGACCTGGTGTGTACATACAGGACTTGGAGGATTTGAATATAAATCAACAGATAGGAGAGCTTGACATAATTTTCTGCCTTGCGAGTGATGCAGCAAGCTTCTTTATCTTTGGGTAAGTGAGTCATGTTTAGGCAGGAGATTTGCATTTTGCATCCCCTTCTTGTACAACTGAGTCATGCAGCTCTCCTTGGTTTCCCTATAACTGTAGTAACTGCTGACCAGCTCTGGAGTGATTAGACCAACTGGACTAGACACAGATTCACTAACGTCACAACCCTTTCATTGACCGGCTTTGGGAGACAATCCTCTACTAACTCACATTATCCTTCTCAGTGGATTTCAGTATTGGACACTGACGTACTCAATGTATGACAACATCACGTCCTATTGGTATGGGATAGGTTCGACATTTCATTGAAGATATGATGCTAAATATCTTTTGGTTGCAACATCATTACATCAAATGGAAATATTGTAGATGTCCTCTGATATTCATCCTGACATATTTTGACATCATTGGAAATTTTGGGATTATGACTAGAATTTAAATTAAAGCTTTGTGGGATAAACTGATGATCTTTAGAGCTACTTATACTTTAACATCCATTAAACAAAAGGTAAAATCACAACTGTTAGTGGTCTTCCATATTAAAACCAGGGATAACGTCTGCACAATATCTAGAACATCACTGACTTGATTTTGACAAAGTGTGAGGAATGCTTGTTTTTCTTTTGAAGCATTTTTAAAGTTACATAGTGATATAATATTTCTTTTATTTCCTTTATGTCATGTACAATATCTTGGATACCACATATCAGTCTTTAACTATGCATGCCATTACACCTTTTTGCTGATGTCAGATGTAGACTGACATGCCACTACAAAGTCCCCAAAGGCAGAGTTCATCATTTGTGGTGAATGGCGCGTTTCCTTGTCTTGGATTGGTTTAACTTGGTTTAGCAGTGAGTCTGAGCCTCAAGTATCACAGGCACCCTAGTTGGAGCAGAAATGCTTGAATAGTAATACGGCTTTCCCTCCTCAGTTTTGGCATGTAATTAACCTTCAATCATTGTTTCACTCATCAGTGTCAACTATAATTCTATAAATGCATTGCAGCACAGCAGGGGTCTCCTTGTGTGAGAAGTGTGTGAGAAGTCACCTGCTATTTTATTAATAGCTCTTCTGAGGCAGGAAACAGTTAATATGTGCTATGTCCTCCCATGGTGAAAGGCTTTAATATTAGATAGCATGTACTGCTTACAGAACAGAACAATGAACCGCCCAACTATATACTCACAGGAAAATCATGCACTTAATGTCAGAATCACTATGCCATGCCTCAACAATCATGTGAAAAAGTGAAAAATCACTAGGAGTGGTACAGTCAAGCCAAATTTACAAAATGTAATGCAAAATTTATTTCATGTTCTTAAACATATACCAAATCCATTTTGCAACATGTTTCTCTGGTGGTTGAGAAACCTTTTATAGCCCATGTTTTCATCCAGATGCAATGACCTGTGAATGTAGATACAATACATTCATGTATTATGTTGCTGCAACACGACTCAGAAGAACAAGCTCACCTAATTTTACCCAGGCATCAATAAACCACAAAACAAAAAGTGAAAACAAAATTTAAACAAGAAAGCAAAATACAATACAGAGACAGCTGCTACATCTTCCTCTCCTCCCTCCTCTGCCCTCACCAGCTTAGCTATACATTAGTTCCCGTATGTTATGCCCTTTAGCTGTTGCTCATTTTTGGGATTTCATTTTTAGCTGATGATCTGATTTATATTAATCAAATGCCTGCCCAACTGCATGTTCATTAGCTTTTCACACTATATACCTGTGTATAAAGGTGTTCAATTGGGGTTTCCTGTACCCAGGAAGCCTGTTTGTTCCTGTTTCCAGTGTTCCTTGTGGTTCTCACTGAGCTGAGTAAAATCTATTTACAGCAACTTCACCTGTCTTGAGTCTGCAACTGGGTCTGCGCCTACTGTTCTATATATTCTGTGACAACATGTCTTATACCCTCAATGAAAGCAAGACACAACAAACTAATGAAAGCATGTGTTTCCCTTGTAAAATAGGAAAAAAAACACTGTACAATTCACTGTCATGCCAATACTCACATGCTGCTCATTTTACCACTTTGTGTTTGTACGTTTTTTTTTTGTTTTTTTTTTCCACTGCTGGGAAAGATATCTTGATCCCAATTACACTACATGAATAAACACATCAGTAAATTCATACAGGGATCATTTACAAGGGCAGCTAACAGTGCAACAGGAGGCTGGGACAAAAACAATCATATGGACAAGACCAGTGACAGTTCTTTTTCTTCCCTTGTTTTCTGCTTTTGTTATGTTGTTTTTTCTCATACCATAACTGCACACCGACAGCCACCATATCCCTGCTAGTAGCTACACATACAACTTTTTCACTTACTTCATTTTTTAAGACTTCCTGGGCTTATAATCTGAAGCTGAAGTCCCAGCTATAATTCAAATCAATCAGAGACACAAAGAAGTGAATTTTTCTCTTCATGTGTTTGCAGGAGACTTTGATAAGGTACATCATCACTGAAAAAAATTCACTGATTGCATCAACTGTTAACATGCAATCAAGCAGATATCACATCTCAGTAGGACCCAGTAAGACTGTTACTGTTGGTGCATTTAGCTGCAGGTCACTCTAATAAGTATCTTGAGATGGGGCTCGGTTAACAGCTTTTTTCTTTATTAAGTTGTTAATGATACTCTCATCCCCACTAGTGAGCACTACCAGGCAAAATTGTCTTCTCTTCGGACAATGGACTGTATTAGGCCCTCTGAATGGCAAGGAAATTATTACATCAGGAACTTGGGGAAGGGGCGGGGGTGTCAGAATGAAGCTCCCTGTATTGTTTCTGGCTAAGCTCTGCTCAGTGTGGCTTAGTTCAACTTGCTCTAATTACCAGATGAAAGAAAAGCAGAGTCCTCTTTGACATGTGATGCCTAAGTCACTTACTTACTAAGTCCCAGCAGCCATTTCAGCATTTTCGTCACTGAAACGGTTAATAATGATCCCAATGCACTCCCTAACCTGCAAACACTCACACACACAAACACCAAACACACACCACAAGGGGACCGTCATGTTGCTCGGAGCCACACATTGAGAAATGGGCATAACCATGGAACAAATAAAGCCACCCAATAGAGAGCTAGCATTCCCCCACCCAATAATTGCCTCAGAAACTGCATGGAAATAATGAGATTCTGCTGACACAATGCAGTGGCCAGAGTGAATGCAATATACTGTATATTGTATCCTCTCCACAGTTTGCTTGCTTGGCTGTACGTGTGTGTGTGTGTGTG